>JALLOT010000008.1:30355-41536 GCA_036939595.1 Thalassiosira livingstoniorum | reverse complement strand
ATCTCTAAAATCTTGTTAAAGGAGATAATTGACACTTTTTTGGCTAGGGTAACCTGGCACTTAGCCCATATGTCCACATCATGGACAATTTTTTTTGCTGACAATACTATTAAATAATGCATATGAACAAGCTATATCCCTCTCATCATTGCTAACATCACCAGCATTGGCCTTCAAATCAGGTATTACTTCAAAAAAAGAGCAGTGATCTTGTGTTTTTAGTTTTTCTTACACCATATACATTCTTTCAGCAAGTCGTTTGAACCCTATATTTAAGTTGTTTAGGCCTCTTGTATTGTTATCCAAATCATGAAGTTCAAATGATGATTTATAGTAGTCAAAGTAATCATTTGTTGCAATTATGGACTTTGAATTGAGACAGATGATTGTTTTTGACAAGCACTTGGAGGAAATGTGGATTGGATGCTAACATATATGTGATATGGTGAATATAATAATTACTGGTTGATATTATTTCCCTTGGGAGACCCAATGTGAATTCCTCAAATTTTGGGGCATTGATGTTTTTGTTGATTGCTTTGGATTTGATGACTTTTAAACTGACTCTTCCTCTTCTTCATTCAATGTCTAATTTATTTCTTCTGCTGCCTGAGATTCAACTTTTCTTGGCTTTTTTGAGTGACAAGGTGTTTTACTTCTTGCTCTTCTGGTACTTGACTTCATTTAGGTCTTCTTTTTTGGCAATATTGCCATCATCACTAACCAAAGAATCTTTTTGTAGACTTTCCTGCTAATGGTTGTTGTTACTTTCATCATTCTTGGTTTTGTGAGGTGCTCCACTTTCTCCTGTCCATTCTTTGTTTTGGTCCATTCTATCTACTAAGAATGAGGTTGACTTGGTGTTTTCTCTACATTTTCCATTTCTTTCTCTGTCAAATCTGCATTACAGCTGGAATGATGTTTCTCTCTCCCCCCAATGTCCCCAAAATAGGTTCTGGTAGCTCTCTTTTTTCTTTGACCTCAGTTAGTTGCTTAGAGTAATTTACTTGCTTGTGGTCATCTTGTGATTCTTGGGAAACAAAAAAAATACCACCTTTTGCATTTTCTGGCTTGTTGGCACCCTCCTATTTGACTTCCTCTTGTTTGTTATCAGCAGTTTTAATTTCTGAGTTTTCATGATCACTAAAATTGTTAGTGATCAAAACATGATCTCTTTGGTCAGTGTATCCTTCCTTTCTGGGCTCTTTGCTTTTTCCTTGATCTTGGCTTTGACCATCTGCTCCTTCATGTGCCACTGGGTGATCATCTGGTAGTATGTCTTCACCAACTTCTCCAAGAGTAGACATCGTGCTGCTCTCCCACACTTAAGATGGAATCTTGGGGAAATAATTGGGCTCCAAGTCTTCCTGATAGACAGAATTTTGATCAACGCAATAAATTATCATGTTGGCTAGAATACATTGTCACACAATTTCCAAATGTCTTCTCAACATATTCTTACCGTAAGTAGATGTTCTCACACAATTCTAGCAGAAAATCCAGCAACAAAAGATTTAATGCAACAACAGTAACTGTCTTGTTTAACTTTTAATTTTAGAGCCATGACTCACCAGTATTTTCAATTTGCAAAGGTATCAATCTTGGATCACATGTACCAGATGACAGGTCCAGGAATACAACTAAAATCACACAAAAAAGGTCAAACATATGAAATTATGTGTCTTGGTGGTGTTTGGGGTCAAAAAAGGACCAGAAAAGAAAATATATGCATGTGGATGATCTTTGAAACATGCTTGATAATCAGGGTAGAGTCAAGTTAACTCTTCTTCTGATATGTGGAGCTATCTAATGTAGTAGTAGCAGTAGTGATTAAAAGGGTCTCAACCTGGGAAGTCAAATTAAGATTGATTGAGGTACCCACATATTAGAGTCACTACCACATCTTGTTAGTGATGAGTCTTGAATTTGAAGCCACACTGATAACTCTTCCCAAGAACACTTTTGTTATTTTGTGGGAGCTGGTTTCCCAAGAGGTTAAACATCAGCTTACCCTTGTTGTCTGGGTTATCATCTCTTTCTTTCTCTGTTTGTACAAGATATTGCCTTTTGGCATAGAGTTACTTGCAGAGAAAGCAAAAGGCATGAAAAATAACCATGAAAAAAAAAACTGGAAAAATGTCACAATAATTTTGATAATTAGATATCAACCAATCCGTTTCTTTGTAATGAAACATGAGACCAAAAATACACCATGACTTAACGCCAGTATCTTTTGATACCCATATCCAATGCCCTCCAGATGTTGATGCGACTTGAGGGGGAAGTTTGAGTCTTGAGAGATGTGGGATAGCCCTGGTCCCTGGTGTTGCCTTGAAAGCAACAAAATTGGCAATTCAACACCAATCAAAGCTTTATTGATATTGATGAAGTCCATGCAATAAAACTGCATAGATACTACTGACTTTGGTTGGGATATGGCGGAAGTGGCAGGTTGTTGGCTTGGGTGACTGCTGGCTTTTTGAATGGCCAAACAATGGTATTTTCCAGTCATCCGATGGAGTTGCTGTTTACCTCACAATATTTTGACAATGAATAAAAAGAAGTAATGGAAATGGCAATTTGTTGGACAAGATTTGGCTTTTGAAGCAGTTTTTGGAATTAGTGCTGTGTTTTCACTAGGTAATGTCGATTCTACTCCTATTTATGGTAAGCACTATGTATTAGTATTAGTAATGTGGATATGTTGTATGTAAAATGTATTTAGATTTAGTGCATTGTCTGCTTAGTAGTAAAAATTGCATAGATTGCAGTAAAATAACCCACCTACCTCAAGCCTACATATGCAAAAATAAAAAAATCACATTATAAATGAAAAAGCTACCTCGTATGATATTGTGTCACAACATATTCAGTTCTAAAATTTAAAAAAATGTATCTTTTACAATAAGATATTTTTCATTTCTAAATCAATCAAAAAGTGATTAATTATTATATGAAGGTAAAATTTAACTTTTTTGTGGGAGTTCAGAATTTAAAAATAAGTACAAATTTGTTCCCAACAAGAATCTATGAAATAGGAAGCTTGATGCAATCTTTTTGTAGTACAAAAATTGTAAATCTTTAAAAGTGCTAGATTTTTCTGATTTTTTGATATTGGTAAATTATTTATGGTAGCAAATTTTATCAAACAACTTGTTTTTCTCAAGTACAAAATTTATTTCTGTGTAACTCCACAAAATTTTTGAATAAATGTAGCTTCATCATATCTTATTTTATTAATTTAATTTCCCAGGCTTATATGAAGGTATTACATAGAGGAATCCCCATTTTGGGTATTGGAAAACTTAGGACTAGGATGTAAATCCCATCCCTGCTTAATATTAAATTAACTCATCAAGAACAGGGGAATTTTTGCATATATGCCAATGACATTGAATCCAGGCATCAATTATAATATGAGTAGCCTACCTTAATGACTAACTAATCCAACATCAACATCATTGGATAGTTGTATCAATGTACCACTTAAACAACACTGTAAATCTGGAATGAAACATTAATTGTCGCCATGGATGCCCAAAGTATCCTTCCTTTGTTCAAGTCCAACTTGCAACACACCATCATTGTAAGCTAATTTCAATTACTCCATCTACATTCAACACCATGAAAATCAAAATATGTAGCATCTTGGGGCAACCATTGCCAATATTTTTTGATCTGCCAATAGAAACTAACCAAAGCATTTTTATGGTGGTAGAAATTCTATATTATCTTGCTGGATCTCAACAGCATTGAGTTCTGAAAAATATTGCACATAATGCACAATCATTACATACAATAAAGACTCACATGATCAAAAAAATCAATCATTACTTAAAGAATCCATCTCAGAAATTCAATTTTTAATAATCTAGAATAATATTTCATTCTCAGCAAGTTATTCATACTCTGAACCTAGTTTGGAAATATGTACTGGTGTTATTTCATTATTGTATTACCTTTTGATTCTCATCAATTTTCAAATATTTTTACTTTCTTTGGTAGCATAAATACTCCAAATACAGGCAGTACATGCAGGGGGGATGCCTAGAAGACTAAACTCCCTCAATTTTTAAATATTGCTGATCAATATTTTACTCAAGAATTAAATCATAATTCTAAGTTTACAATGTTTTAGTGAGCAGTCAATCTACTGACACAGAATTCTGTGTAGCTGATATAGAAATCCCTTGAAGACAGACATGTCCAAGAATATGATAGATTTACTTTTAGTTGTTTTCATTATAACCAAAGCCTCAGCTACCTATTTCAAAATTCTTCTTGAAGGTACTTTTATGTTGGATATGGTGCATTCCTATTGGACTGAAACCTACTGGGTCTCATATTGTATGTATTCTTCAAAAAAAACAATAATATTTCAGTCACAAAACTTATTCTTATTTTTTGATAAAAAAACATAGCCAAAATTCATTCTTATCTAAACATATCACATGATAATCTGCCACATGATGTTTGGATTTTTTGTGATCCACCAAAATCCTGACTGATTAGATAAAGAGCAAATTTGTGCTTGTGCCATCCCAAACGACCCCAACAATCTCATCAACTCCAACAACTCCAACAGCTCCAAAAGCTCCAAAAACCCCAAAATCAACAAACAGAAGCCCAAGCCATTTATGTCTGTAAGCAAGTGTATGTATGAAACTGCCCTTTGCTGAATATATTAAGGTCAAAATTGGATGAACTAATCTTTCAAAAACAATTTCACTGAATCACTTACTTTTGAAGTATAAAAAAACATGTTTTAAAACATTTTTAAGTGATATGGGTAGAAGTATCAACTTTTAAAATGCTTCTGTGGCCTTCATACAGATTATCATTGACAAAAGTGATGTACTTTGGCAATAGCAATAGTTTGCAACCAAAGAGTGGCATATTACATTGGTTTTGCTGCTCAGGAACCTTCATACTGAAATATATCTCTATCACTACTAGTTAAATGCAATTTTACATGGTGGTTTTAAACTTTTGTCAATTAATTTGCATTTTGTATGTATGTATGGGCACATTTTTCAACATTTTGTATTGGTTGTCTTTTTTGTTTTTGTAGTTTATATGTAACTTAGGTAGACTTACTGTTGAGTGCAACAATAAGGTTGACCGTAATATGATTTGTTATTTGCTGAAGAGCCCTGACGGGGGCATAAACTACAAACCATAAGTTAGCATATGGTATTGTAGTACACACTACACACAAGCACACACACATTGTGTTGTCACCAAACATTGAATATCGGGCTCATTATTCTTTATGATAAAATGCTGGTCAAATAATGGTTCTCTAAATTTTGTAATAAATATTCCTAAACATAAAATAATATGAGCAAATCTCAGTAAATGTATTTAAGGCAAAAGCATCGACATCATTGGCAGCATCCACCAAAAAAAGAACATGATACAAAACAAGGTGAAATCAACAAAGTTAAAAACTGAAATTATTTCCATCAATATTTATAAATCTGAAAAGTCACAACCACAACAGCATGTGAAAAACTTGCTTGCAACAACCATGGCAAACACTAATACTAATACTTCAGATATATGTAGTAGAAGACTGCAAAATCCATTCAAAAACTATATGGCAAAGCATAAAAAAATCAGTCTCCCAGTGCAGTGATTTGCATTATAAGCTAAAACAGCCTAAACACCAATACTAATGGCTGGTGTACTTTCCTGGCCTTGGTGATCAATAATTCTTGTGATGCTGAAATGACTCTCCCCACATCATTCTTTATCTAGCATCTTGGATGCTAAGACTAAATGCAATTTGATTGAATGTTAATCGCAAGATATTTTTATTTCAGATGTAAGAACATGGTAGCACCCAGCCTGCTCTTCTCTGTCACTCTAAATTGAAAATTGTCCCATCATTTAAGTCAGCTGTACTAAGAGAGAACCACTGGATATTTTGAAGGCCGCAAATGACTGACCTGCTTGTTCAGTGGTGTAAATCCAAGGTTCTGTCCTCAATTGCCTAAAATTTCAGAGAGACCAGTGAAGAATAGAATAAATAATTTCTGAAGCAAGCCATTTGAGAAAGGTGCATAACAACAATTTTCATGAAATGGATTCAACAGTGAATGAGTCAGCAGTAATGTTGGTGGAGAACAGTGGTTCTGGCTGAGAACCATGACATCAATGGCAGTGGAGTTGATAGGACAAGTTGATGCAATGGCAGAGCCAATTGAGGCAGTGGAGGCACATGGGAATGAGAGTGCATGTTGATTGCATGGTGGTGCATGGTGGGGACTGCGGGGTTGGAGCAAAACAAACTAATCATATGAAGAATAGATCGTTTTTGTCACTGTTTGACATGATTCTAGGATGTTCCAGAAAACCAATAACTAAACGTTTCGATTCAAAGCAACCTAATGACTAACTATCTGATTATCATTGAAGACAAACAGTAAATTTGTGCATGAAAAATATTTAAGAATTTTGATACTGCATTCGTGATTGTTTGAAGAAGAATCATACATAAAAAGTACATTATACAGTTATTAGCACTTTGAACATGAATTCATCAGAAAACTTTACTTGCTCCATTTGATGTTATGATTCTGGTATTGTACTTCATGGTTATATTGCGGCCCAAGCAAAGTATTGCTCTAAATATGTTACGGACTATTATCTGGAACTTAATTCCCAGACAGAATTCGCAAGGTTCACCACAAAAGCATGATTTTCTTCAGCTTCCTTAGCAGTCCACCGATCTGTAAAATGCTCCGATATTCGGCGGGTCATAGGATACGGTGAAGACCGATAATGCTCTCGTTTTTTCGAAAACGGGCCATTGCTTATTTTGCTATTGATCTTTTGGTTCAAAAGAACGAGGTTACCAAGACGATGCATCCAAGAGTCTGCATCATCGACTTCCCAAACACTTGTCCAATCTCCAACACCAGTGTATTTCTGCGGCAGAATGTGCTCAATTTGAAGGGTGGATTGGACGTATTGAATTTTTTGGACTTGGCTTGAGGTGACAAGTTCGTGTTCATTCAATCTTTCCAGAATTGCCTTTCCTATTTTTGAGTCAACTCCTTTTCCGAATTCTCCAGAATTCAGTCTTTCATGGATTGCTCGTTTTTCGTCTGCACTCAAAACTAATGGGTTGTAGAATTGTTCCCCTCGTTTGACAGCCGATCCTTTATTCCTCATGCTGATTATGTCAAAACAACGTTTCCTCCGCAAAGCAGGTTTTGGTTTTGTTAGCATCATCCAAAGTGCAATGCCCTCCAAATCGAAGAGATCGTCCTCGACACTGCTTCGATCGTGTTCATTGTTGCATTGATCGAGCTCATTGAGAAAGTTCAAGATCACCATCTCTGCGTCTTTACTCGTTTGTATTTGAGTTGCAGCACGCAAAAATGATAAGCTTGGAAATGGCTTGTTGCCTTTTCCAGAAAGGGTAGTGAGACCATCATGAAAATTTTGCAATCTGCTTGCTGTTGGTACCAACCTTCTTTCAAAAAAAGCAGCTCCATCACAGATATCACTTGATTCCAAACATCGTTTGAGATAATCTTCGAAATAATCTACCTCGCCATTCCTTGAAACTGTCTTCTGCATAAATATTTGGGCAGTGAGGAGGCAAGAGGATGCAACCAAGTCACGACCAAATTTTTCGCAGAGAGCATTCCATTTTTCTAAAGTCTGATCCTGGACATGCTCATCTTGAATACTGTTGAAGCAAACAAGCCCTTTGAATTCATCTACAGGCTCTAAATTCTTTGACGAGGGAAGTTAGAAAGATGTCTGGATGCTTAGTTGTAAATTTTGATCGAAAATATACTAACCTTTCCTTTTCCCAGACCCATAACAATGCTCCGCGCCATTCGAGTAGTAGCAGGGATACATACAAGAAGGTGTGTATTTCCAGTCAGATCTTCCAGAAATTGCAAAGCTCTGAGAGACCCGATGTCTTTGATTCTTTCTTTCAAATATTCATAAGCTTCCAAAATGAGCAGCTCTGACTGAGGCAAGTTCTTCCGCTCTTTAATTGTGAATCGTTTACCGAATGTCGAGTAAAAATCTTTTCCCTCCTCGTCTTTGTTTGAAAGAATGGAGTGCATTACTGAATGTTTTCTTCCTTTCATTTGAATTCTTGCAACCGGATCCAGCAGCGGTTTCGTAGGGTATATTGCCTTCGCAATTTCCTTTGCAACATCCTCCAAATCACTCCCATGTTTTTCCCACTCGAGAAAATTATCCCTCAATGCAGCGAATATCAAGCACAACGTCACAAGCCGTTGCTGACCATCGTGCACATCATACACTTGACTTGCCTTGCCAATATTGGCCTCTGGATCCAATCCAGCCGGCATTATTGTTATGGCATTTAATTCCAGTGCATCTCCCCCTGAAGGTTCTCTGAGATCCAAAATACTTTCAAATAATTCTTCCACTTCAGATATCCCCCATTCGTATTCTCGGATGTTTCTTCTGGTGGTGAATAAATACTCGCGTTCTCCGTTGTAGATTCTTTGGAGAGGGACACGAATGGTTGACAATTCCTGACCGTTGGAAGACAGATGGAGGTGGGTGGATTTCATCGGGACACGACATTTTGAATGAACTGTGCCTGTGTGAAGTGGTGCTGGAAAAGCGTTGACGGTGGTTGGCGGTGGTGCTCGTAGTAAAATGAGAAAGAATGGGACGGCAAAGACGACACGCAGTAAGAGAGGATCTTGTCGTGTCATGGCCATTTTAATTTAAAGTCCTTCAATCAATGCCCGTTTCCAAAACAGGCAAGTAGAAATGGAGCTTGTGCGATTACTTTTTGATAGTAGCCACAGCAAGACTCCATGGTCATGGAAAAACTTACTAAATAATAATATGGTACACAATGGTTCCATACACATACAAAGGTAGTACAATACACAACAACGAGGCTATCCCATCAAAAACCACCATCCACCAACAATCCATCCAAACAGACCAACATTGAAAAAAAAAGTGAACAAGAAAGATATCTATGTATAGTGAAATGGATTATTTTTTTGTGAGCACCCTGAATTTTTCAACTCAAATAACTGTCAAATTATGATAAATAATGATCTAATAAAATTTATTTTTTATGCAAAAAACTTTTACTCAGAATTGAAAGTATGGTTTATTCTGAACTAGCAATTCAAACAGAGCTACAGTATCTTTCTCGCAAATGAAATTGAAGCTGTGACAAAAAGAAATCTCATAGAAAAAAGAGACTTCTGAGGCTCCTTTTTCAGAAAAGGAAATATGAAACCATTAAACAGTCCTTTGTAAAAATGAAAACTCAGAAGGATCATTTTCCAAAAATGGATCTGAAAAAATGCCTTTGATCCCCCATTTTTGGAAAAGAAGCATTTAAAAATCACTTGGCAAATAAAGGTAGGACCTATAGAAACAACATCAAATATGAGAAGGACCTACCATGACACATCAAAACTCCATGGAAACAAAATATGATTCTTGCTTCATAAGTCAATTTGAGAGAATATTTAGCATATGACTTCCAAATATAAGATTTTATTTTTGAAGCCTCAACAACACATTTTTACAAATCACAAAGGATAAATTCAGATTATCAATGCAACAGTCATTCATTATGAGAACATTGCTTGGAAGCCCTTGCATTTCCATGTATGCTATATTTCATATCACCTCTCAAAATTACAAATTATTTTCTGACAACTGTGTTAAGATAGAAAAATTCCAATACAGTAGATGTTGAGAGTAGTTTGAACAAAAGTTTTCCAATAGTATCCTTGTATCAGTCAAAAAAGAAGTTTCTGTGATAGTAAATATCTACCTATTTGACTTTAAAAGAATTGATACAGGAAGATACCCAGAGGATACACTGCTTGAAGTTTTGAACAGATGTATTTCTTACTCCATGGGATTTTCTCTGCAAATATCAGAAAAAAACACACACACAAATATTATTTTGTGTGTACTGTCTCATGAATAAAAATAAAAATACTCCTAACTGTAGCTACAGGAGATAACACCAACAAAAGATTTGATTTTTAATGTTGATTAAAATGAACCTTATCAACAAGTTATGCCTGGTTATTTGGTCAGAAAATCAACATCACTTCAACACAACATGGGTTCACACCCCCTAAATGAAATGAATCATAATATGTTGTGATTGAAGGTGTTTTTAACTTATTTTCTTGTATCATCCCTGGTTGTATTATGTTTTGTATCAGAATTATAATCTTTAGGGTTTGCTCTTTTAATTTATGTTGAAACCAATTTGACCAAAATATGTCTTCACAGAAAGAAAATAAAGTATTTCATTTTTTGCAAGAACTGTTAGTTTTACATTGAATAAATGAACAAACTCTTCTGAATGTGTTGTAATTTCAAGGTCAACATTGAGCATCACTTACAGGTTGATAATAAAAATTTACTCATTATATGAAGCATTCTTTTTTATTGGGGACTTTATTCCACATCATTTTATTTGATTCCATTATAAGATGCATCAATATATTTGTAAATTTTCATGCTTTGTTGAGGATTAGAATAATTTTGGCTTAACATGAAAATTTGTCAAACTGTATACCATTTTGACTATCATCAAAATCATGCTAATGATTTGCATCATTTTTACATGTATTAATACAGATGTATAGCTTATCATATGTAAAACAAAAAATAGAAAAATTTTTGCTTCGTAGTAATCATTTCCAAGACAAAACAAATCTTTCAAATGTATGTCAAAAATAAAGCCAAAATACAAGATTTAAACAAAAATAAAAGAAGAAAAATCTGAAAATGAAAAATTAACCCAATTATTTCTAGTACATAAATCTAGATAAAATATGTAAAATGCATAACATCCTATTATTAAATTGAAAAATGGGATTTAAATAATTTGTACTATATTTGGTTCTGATAGTGATTAAAGTTCAAGCTAAAAAACATTGTTTCAAATCTAAATGAAAATTATACATGCAAATAAACAACAAAATAATAGTTTCTAAGCTAAATAAAACATCACTCCTAAAGTTTACATATTGAATCTCCTAATTTGTTTTAATAAATATTCAAAACAAGTGAGTCACTTAGTGAAACAATAAGAAAGAGTTGAAATTTTCAAGATAACACAAGATTAGAATCAAAATTTATTAATAATATGATACAAAATGAAATGACACAAGTAAATGATGA
>JALLOT010000008.1:19087-30345 GCA_036939595.1 Thalassiosira livingstoniorum | reverse complement strand
AAAAAAAATAAAATAGTTCATATTTTATGCAAGATCAATGGAATCATAGAATTTACCATGTATTAAATTGAAAAACATTCATTATATTGATACATGATAATTTTGACCAGTATCACAAAGAAAGAACTTTTCCTTCAGTTGCTTCAAACATTAATAGAATTAATGAAAACAAATGAAAAAATAATGTTCTTTCATAAAATAAAAAATGTTTTGGCAAAAAGTATTGATATTTAAATAATGATACATTAGGATTGAATGATAATATGGTGATATTACAGATATTATGAATGTTTTTGAGAATGTAAGAAACAAAATTTTAGCAGTTGGTGCCAGTTCCAATGTAAACAACCACACACATGTGTATACATTTGCCAGGCATTATTCTTTGTCAACTATTGCTCAAATTTTCGATTTTTTTGCAGTATTTGTTAAATTGAAATGTTAATTTGAATAATGAAGCAAAACTAGGGTCAAACAAGATTCATGACCAGACCATTAATAGCATCAAAATGAGTATATACAACCCAAAAATCCCTGAATTTACGCAGATGGGATAATTGGTACTTTTTACTATATTAACCCTACATGTAGGCAATTAAAATTAGAAAAATAGAATTATCTACATCAAAATGATGCAAAATTTACTACTTCAGATATTGATCGCATTTTTGAACCAATTGAACAATACTGTTATGTTCAATGTTGATCATAAACTCACAGTCTGAAGTGGAAATGTTGGTTTGTTGGCCATCAAACCTAGCATTGTTTCTGAAATATTACAGAATCTTGCCGCATGAAAATCTACAAAAGAAGAACAGTAGTTGCACTCTGGATAAGTGGTTATGTTAAGTGGGACATCATTACATTACAAATATTTTGCAATCTAATATAATTTTTTTGAATAATATTTGGTAAAGTGTGTAAGCTAGGTTCTTGTTTTTTTATTAGATTATTTTAGATTCTGTATAGATCCAGCAAGGATCAATAGGTAAGATCATTCATTCTCATCTCCTCCTGAAAGTTTAAATCACAAGTAATCCTATTGAAGTTTATAATAAACTGGAGCCCAGTAGTTTTTTAAGGGATCCCAATAGAAAAAAATATCAATGATTAAAAAAGTAGCTGTTGCTACTTCATTTTTTGCAATGATTAGATAAATGCATTTTTGATTCTATGATCACTTTGTAATATTGAAAATTTTTTCAAGGTTAGCCAATCACTACTAATACAAAAAATCATAATTGTCAGAAAAATATACGCAATCAGAGAGTTCAAGTAGTTATTCACAGAAAATACGCTATTCAAATTTTAATAATTTTATTTTGTCTTCATTCTGCTGTTTCTGTGATATAATGGGAATAGCATCCTATGCATGTTATGACATTTACTATTGTGTCATACTAGTATTTTTTGATATGTTTGTGCATGCTGTCTGTCCTAGCTCTCCCAGAAAAATCTGTCAACTGATTGAAATCATTGATCCATTATATTCCAAAAATCTTTGTGGAATGGACATATTATGATGTGGATATTGACATTCATAACAATAAAAGTTTATTGGAGCCTCTGGTGTACAAGAGTTCAAACATAAGTCACATGCAACATATAAAGACAATAGAGATGTTCATCATTGCTGATATTATTGTCAGCAAAGATAAATAGCAGACAACTATTCTTCCATTTACACCCTGTATTATAAAACAGAAGGCAATAATCATTAATATCATTTTTCATGCTGCTGTCAGTCCTGATGAATTAAAATAAAGTTCATAGATGATGTACCAACAACATATGGTATTTTAATGACAAATGTAACTGTCTCATTTGCCTGTATCTTGATTGTTGGTGAAAGTGAACATGGTTTGTTTTTAAAAATGTTAACCAGTTCATTATTAAAAGATGCATGGTTTGTTTTTCTTTTTATCTACATCTGGTTTTTAATTAAAAAAAATAATATGTCTTAGTTTTTACCTTTGTTATCATGTGAACATTTATGTACACTACAATGCCATTTTTTGTCATTTTTTTAAGGGAACCGATTTTGGTTCTACAATTTTACCAATTTCATTTTCTAACAGAAAAAAATTTTACCAAGTTTTTTTTTTCAGATTCCACTTTGTTTTCAGTGAAAACCAGGGTACCTAACATCTTTTATTTTAATCATTGTGAAGGATTTTTATGGTAAAAGTGATGGAATATGAGCATATTTTAAAAGAGTGTGAATCCATTTTTGTTTTATTGAGAGTTATCTCAAATAATCATGGTCATATAGATCATGGTTGCTAGAACTAATAGATCAAAAAGAACAGAGCATTAAAATCCTAATGAGTAATAAAAAATCTGATACAGAAAACTGAAAATTATGTATTGTTTTAAGTTACATGTTACATTTCTGTCAAAATAGTATACAGGTTCACCTATGAGCACTTCCATGCATTTTTTATTTAACTTGTGCAGTATAGTAAGTAACTAGTGCCAAAAAATTGAAAAATACTTGGATCAACATCAATTATCTGTTTCCAATGGTCATGAGTATCCCAGAACATTGTTGTGCTCCAACTTAATGGTCGTTCTTTTGATCTTATAATTATTTTAATTTTTTTAACAATTTTACTGCATGGAATTTTTGGCAATTAATACATACAAGATAGGAAATAGACCTTTTAGTTCAAATGGTTTTTGAAGGAAAAGGATGGGGAAATTACAAACACAACATCAAACCATATATCAAAGTGTTAAATACAAGGTCTAAGTTTTATCTGAGGACCATATTTAATCATTTACATTAAAATTAACCATATTTCTGTGATTTTTTGGAAAATTACCAAAAAAGTCCATGTCAAGATTGTTAACAAAAGTTTAAAAGTTAATAAGATCAAAATTATTATGGTTTTTCACCTCTTGGATAACAATAATGTTCTGTGCTCCCCATTACCATTGGAAACAGATCATTGATGCTGATCCAAGTATTTTTCAATTATTTTGGCACTAGTCATTTACTTACTAGTGCCCTAGTCAAAGGATGAAATGTATGTAAGTGCCTGTAGGTAGGTAAAATTAACACAAGATTTCACAAGATAATCTTCTTTTTGTGGGTGTTTTTTTTAATATTTTGATTGATTTTGCAGGATTTTGATTGAAAAATGCCATGCTTAAAAGAGTAAGTGTGGTAATGTGACAAATTAGTCGTGATAGAAATCCGTCATGAGCATGTCCTTTGAATCTTGCAGCCGACCAACAACCAGCAACGTTGATGGATGGCCAGACCAAGCCAGACGGACAGAGCCTCTTCATTCGATCGAGCATCCATCATTCACAACATCATCATCAACCAACCACGCACAGTATGGTACAATAGCAATCCAGCCACCCTCAATGCTACCAAATACAACCCCTACAAAGGGAAAGGCTGCCGGAAAACAATGATAGGTAACGCCGTGCCTCCCCAATATTGATATTTGATTGCATCGTAGCCGGTAAATACACGAAGGTTCCGTCCTCATGCCAAGGAAGCCTAGCGCCTAGCGAGGTAGTACTCTGCTCGAACAGAAAAAGATGAGGGCACCGTATCCATTTCTCCAATCTACAGCCCTCCTGCAGCGAATGAGTGTCCAAACCGCGAGAATACGTTTCCCCTGCTACAGCTTTCAAAATTGCACACGTCGTTTCCCTCGGAGTCACATCTACAACGGCTGCACCCATGGATCTACTCTTCGATATCTTCATTCCAAACCGGAAGAAACATTGACAGGAAGCTTTCAAACAGTGGTAAAAGGCAATAGTGATACTTCAATCAAACTGCACGACGAAGATGAACCAGTGGATAGCAGCTTCGAACGATTTGTAAGGGGCAATGAAAAATTGATTTCGAAGGAATTGCATGCCGATGGAGAACCAGCAAGAAAAGGCTTTGGACGATTAGCAAAAGAAAATGATGGATTTTCTTCAATTTCAGTGGGAAGTGGAGAAGGACAAAGTGAAAGCTTTGGAAAATCATCAAAAGGAAATAATGAATTTTCAGTGACTTCATTAGAAGGTGAAGTAAAAAATCAACGACTCGCCAATGGTAATCACGATGATTTTTTGTTCGGAAAACCAGACACAAATAATCATTTTTCTTTATCAGCTGAACTAAAGAGCGCGGGAAATCGTCCATGGCTGCCAAGTGCAAATGATGAGCTCTCAAATGGAAATGCGGGAAATCGAACAAGAAATCGAACAAACTCAATGAAAACAAGTGAGCCGCACTTTAAGAGCTCTCCCACCCGACATGGTTCTAACCACGAACTTCAACACGAGAACCATCGTAATCTTGATACAAATTATTATTCCAAGAATATTAATTCAGGCCATCACCATCAAAGAAAGCAAAGAAATTCACAATCACGATGGGATGGAAACACTCATTTTCAACGAACTCCCCAAGCTAGATATAACAAATTCAACTCAGACAATTCGGGACACCATTTAGAACAACGAACAAGAGCCCAATTAGATCAAATACGCAATGGGATGGCACATGGTTCTGACCCCTTGTCATCCTCATCTTGGCATAGAACTGCCGTTGCAATAATTTTGGAGTGGACAAAACTCTGGGGAAGGCAGTCTCGTCTTAAATCAAGTAGAGGGCCACGACAAAGGGCAGGTAATCTCGTTCATACAGGGGTTGAGTTGTCACATCAATTGATTATGCATATTTTGGACACAAAGGAGAGAGAGTTCGGCGAATTTTCACGAAGTGTTGAAAATAATGGTGATGAGAAGAGTGAAGTATTTGATGCGGGATTGCTGGATAGAGATGAGTCAAAGAAATTTTCACGTTACGTGCATTCTTTGGAGTATTCGGCGAGAAAAAGAATAAATGACACTGAAGCATTGTGCCAATTGATAGCTTTGGGCTGGTCACGGTGCAATCCAGAAATAGTGCCCGATGCAGCATTCAAGGCTCAAACTTTGTTGGACCGATTAGAAAAACTTAGCCTCCAACTGGAAAATCTCCCTGAATCGCCATTTGAAATTGAGAATCAAATTCAGGCAAAGCAGCGTGACGTTCTTCCATCTCCAACACTCTACAATCACGTGATCAGCTGCTGGTCTCGTTCTTTAGATCCCAATGCGGAAATTTACGCCAACAAGATAATTGAGCGAATGAAATCTGGAGATGGGACATTTCAACGTCCGCAGACTATTACGTACAATAACATGCTCAATCTATACGCAAACAAAGGCGATGTGAACAAAGTTGAGTCCTTGTTAAGAGAAATGGAGCAACCAGATCATCCTGCGCCAGCAGATGTATTCTCTTACACCATTTTAATGAACTCCCTCCAGAAACGGTTTGTATCGGGAGGTTATCATCGAGATTTGGGAGATCCTAAACGAGCCGAAGAGATATTGTTGCGTATTGTGAAAAGGTATGAACAATCAGGATCTATGGATGCCAGTTTACGTCCAAACCACGTTGCCTTTGGAACAGTGCTGTCGATGTATGCTGCAGTGGAACGATTTAAGATGGGGAGTCATCAAAGCCGGGCTTGGAAGGCGATGGTTTTGAGCAAGGTCAATCAATCAGAGGGGAAAGGTGTTTTATCGACCACTCGGGGTTGGGGTGCTGAAAATGCAGAACGTGTTTTGGAATGGATCATTGGACTTTATGAGCGTGAAAAGAAGCTCAAGTTCTCTAATTCAGATTATCGTGACAACGATTATGGGCAATGCATCAAGCCTTGTTCTCAACATTTCGTGACTACAATCGATGCGTGGGCCAAGGCAGGTAGAGGTGTGGAGGGCGCCCGTAAATGCGAACGTTTGTTAGATCGACTTTGTACTTTATACGAAAATAGTGGTGGTGATCCAGACTTGAAACCGGCACCCGTGGTGAGTTCTGCCTCTTGAGCAGATTCAATGAGCGTTGCTCTTTTGCTAAGGTAACTAATGCGTGCATTTGGATAAACGTAGTGTTTCGGTGCAGTTATTAATGCTTGGGCAAAAGCAGATAACGAGCAGGAAACGGTGGAACATGCTGAAGAGCTTTTGTTTAGAATGGAAGACTTGTTCCTTCACAGCAACAACCCAAAGGAATCTTTGAGTGAAGTTGCATACAATTTAGGTATGTGAACAATTTTACGCTTTTGCGTTGCAGATGATGCAATTTATACATTTTTGTCGCATTTTCTCGTCATTCGTATTTCAGTGATTGATGCGTGGTCGCGCAGAACAGGTAGCAACGCTGCTGAGAGGGCCGAGCAGATCTTTGAACGAATGATGAAAAATTACCATCAGACGAAAAATCATTCATTGAGACCCGGTACGTAAAATTCTTTCTTGCCAAGATGCCGCAATACGAATTATCTTTTGACAATCATTTTATTTTTTATGGTTGATAAAGATGTCATTAGCTACAGTGGCGTAATGAAAGCCTACAGTGACCATCCATCTGGTGGAGAGAAAGCCTTAGAATTACTTCGTAAAATGTACGAACAATATGAACAGGGTAATTCAAGAGCGAAGCCAGATACAAAAGCACTTGCAATTGCTATAGATGCATGTGCCAAAAATAATCTCACGACCGAGGCAGAGCGAATATTGAATGATGTCAAAGACTCAGAAAAAACAAGGGTTTTGTTTAACTCAGTCTTGTCGGGGTATAAAAAGGAAGGACGAGCGGTAGAAGCAGAGGATATGCTAAGACGCATGGTAAAGCTGGCCGATTTGGGATTTAAAAACTGCTCGCCTGACAGTATTTCATACAGCTCATGTATTGAAGCAGTAAGTGGTGTCGTATCTTTTTCTTTTGATGCATCTTTTTCTAATGATGCTCTTATTTATTTTGCCCATTCATAGTGGGGGAAAAGTGACAATCCGGACTTCCTCTCGAGAGCTGAAGCACTTCTTGATGAGTGCAAAGAGCGATTTCGCACGGGGGATGAACAGTGTAAGCTCCACCCTACACATTTCAATTCACTTGCGAATGCGGTAGTAGAAAGAGGTTTGCCTAATGCGGAAAATGAGGTCCTTCGTATTTTTGGAAAAATGGAGGAGACAGATTGTGGGCTATCCCTACATTCTTTCAACATTTTGTAAGTTCAAAGAGCTCTAATGAAGAAAGGCTTTTCATTGATTAAACATCTTACTCTCTCTTTTTTCTTTACAGGATCAAGTCCTGTTCGTATGCCACTGAGAGTGATGAAAGGAAGCAACATGCTTTAGAAGTTGCTACTTCTGCATTTGGTTCTCTGGACAAAGTTGGCTTGGAAGCTGATTCTGTCACTTACATTGGTATGATTCACGTCATTTCGAATCTTTTGTCTGATACATCAGAAAGGGTGAAAGCTTTAGCTGGCATTTTTAAACGATGTTGTGATGAGGGTTGTGTTAATCAGCACATACTTGATATTTTGTCAAGTGCCACAAATGAGAAAGAATTTGCAACTGTTACTGGTGTTACAAGTCCCACTAATATAGATGCATTGCCGAGTGAATGGAAAACAAATTCATCAGAAAAGGGCCTTGATCTCTAACCGTGAAGGTGCTAGTTTTCAATCATTTGGAAATTTATTGCTTCAAATTCAATGCCTTAATGAGGACGCACGAATAATTTAATGTTTCATCCCTCTTTTACGGTATCACTTTCCAGAGTGAATTTCGCCAACTGATCTTAGATACAAGTCGAATAACAAAGATTGTTTGCTTTGATGATCAATGTTTTCATTTAATCTACTTTATACACATCATCAATCAAAATTCAAAATTTAATCAAAGTTGGCTGTATCTTGTTGTAGGAATTTATGGTTTTGCTGAAAATACATTCAAGCAAATGTGTTTGAACTTCGGTTTCCAATGACTTTATCCACTACAATTGGCGGAAGATGAGGGACCTAAGCTGAAGTTGTGGCTTTTGACAGTAGCCTTAATAGGAGGTATGCTAAGCTTCTGTATATAAAAATATCAACACAGGTTTTTACATGACAGAGTAGGTAGGATGAAAGTAAATAGGCTTTGTAGCACATGACTAAAGATACAGGAGATGAAAAAAAGAAAAGTTTTTCGATTTTTGAAAGCAGAAATTAAGCTTTTGAAAATAAAAAAGGGACCATACTAATTTTCATGACAAGCTTTGCTGTTGTGTGAGAAGGGATAACACATTTGAACCCTTTTGTCTGCAGATTTTTCCAATAAAAAAAGTTTCCAATATTGGAGTTGCAATGGTAACACTTAATTATTCCATCAATGGATTTTTTTCACCAAGATTGCAGCGGCTGTTTTGAAATCAGATAATCTACTACAATGTTTAAGGCCACAGACCCAAGGAACATGCGGCCGTTTTATATAAGATCAAAGAACTGGAGAATACTGACTCAATGCAGTTGCTCAAAGACATCCATCACTTGTTGGATGTTGATTTTAATGGATTGCATGAGGGTTCTACTGGATATCCATGTTTGAGGCAGCACATGCCCATGGCACATCATGTATGCATCTTGAATATAAAAGAGAGACCAGACTTTCAGCAGCCCTGCTGTAGGGTAGGTGTTGCTCTCCCACCAATCACCTCACTTCTGTAGTATCCACAGTAGATGCTGCTCTACCCACCTCTGTCAACCCATATCAAGATCCAACAGTCAAATCAGACAGATGGTTTCTTTACCAACAAATAATTCTTTATAATTGACATTTGGGTCAGTTGATCCATTTTTCAGGATTAATTCTCTGCCTGTTATACAAGAGTAGATGAGTTATTGTGATGGCTTGTCTGGCTGTTTCTATGCTTGATGTGTATAAGAGAGACACAACTTTATGTCCACCTTAGTTTTTAGTAAATGAATAGTTCATTGAAACAAATTTCAGGGGGTCTGTAGAATTTTTTATCAATCATTTATGAGGCCTTGGCTAATGAAAGTGTATCTTTTTGTCAGATCGAATTATTTGTCATTTTATTTTTTCATGTTTCACTTGTACGAAACTGTTCTGAGATGAATATATTGTTGGAGAAGTACCAGGGGGCTACCTACATAGTGCCCACCAACCTCTCACTACCAGAGAACTACCTTTACAGATGCCATGTGGCGCACCACTCAAAAATTCAGCAGCTGCTGCATAACAAGCATGAAGTCGAAGTATGAAGTAGACTAGTGATTGAATTAGGACTTAGGACAACAGTTAGGCTTACTGAAACCTATGGCTATCTTTGACAGTCCTAGTTAAATCCTTTTACACCATGTTTGACAGCACCCCACAGCAGGTTAGCAGTAACAGCCTCTTATTCTTGACTCTTCCTTCCAGCATAAGTTAACATGGTCAACATTACAACCACAAAGTATTCAAAAAATGCTACACCAATGATAATGATATGATGTAGGGCTGCCTTGTCCTAATGAGCATCCACCACCTAGAGCAACAACTCATCCAGGCAACCAGGAAAATTCATTCCCGTGATTATGAAGACTTGGGATGGGCAGGAGGTATTATGACTGATGCGATGACTTGTGTGCTTAATCAAGGGCAGAACTACACTTGGTCCACTCCTACCATCCCTGGTGATTCTTCCACACATCCATCCAGAACCACATACAATACCTGTATTTGCTTCATAGGACTATAGCTATTAGAATGTGCAATATATTAAATACCAAAATCTCTTCTATTTTTTTTTCAAGCAGCCAGCAGGACATCTTGGAAGAGGTGGTGCAATAACCATACTGTCACAGAGCTGATGCATTTAACATGGCCGATTTTATTGCCCAAACTCTGTGTTAGATTATTTCCATGTTGAAATGATGATATGGCTATGGAGAGCCAACTGAGGAAGAAATAACATCCAAAACAATGGAGCTATATACCAACATGGATTGCACACAGAGAGTAGAAGTTTTGCGTTGTCAGATCAAGGAGGTACAGTTATTTATCATTGGATGTCTGGGGGGAGATGAAATTCCTGAAATTACTTTCATTCTCATTACACATGCCAAACAAAAACTGAAAAAAACTGAAGTGTACAAGAAAGAATGCATGACTGGGATGTTGTGACGATGACAATGAAAGATTGGGCCCATTTTTCAAGCACATGATAGCAATAGCAGCATACAAAAAATCTGAAAGGGGGGGGGGGTGATAATGCCATTGCTCATGGGTGTTATGCCAAATGCCAATGTATTTGAAACTTCAGCAGAGAATGAGGAAACCAACATTAGCATTGACAACATACACGAGGACAATGTA
Organism: Thalassiosira livingstoniorum; assembly: GCA_036939595.1. Lineage (NCBI taxonomy): Eukaryota > Bacillariophyta > Thalassiosirophyceae > Thalassiosirales > Thalassiosiraceae > Thalassiosira > Thalassiosira livingstoniorum. Next base: position 20,127 of record JALLOT010000008.1, on the reverse strand, counting down.
AGATTCATCAAAAAAGAATCAGCAATTGACCTGCAGGTAGAGCATCTCTGTTAACATGCTGACATCCTTACCCACAAACTCTCCCAAATCAAATGGCACTAATTTGTATGTAGCTACCTCCATACACTTTGCAGCAAGTTTCTTCAAAAAGAATGGATTTCAACATGCAATCAGGCCCTATGCCTCCCATTCAAAACATGGTATCTTCTCAGTCATCTGTGTAGTAACTTCAATATGGCAGTTGCTCAAATGTAGCCATGCTTCATATCCATATGCAACAACACCGATTGCCTTCAATCCAGTCAAGTAGCTGAAAGAGATATATTCTCCACAAAATCATCAATAATGTTTTGCTACTTTGGCTGCTTGATTTTTATTCCTTGCTTGTTTTAGAAGAAGAGGTCATACACCTAAAAGAATAGGGCATTTGCAAAGGAAAAGATTTTCATTAGACAACCCTGCCTGCTGCAACAAATCTTATTTCCTGTGGCCACACATTTGGCAGTGACAACATTGATCCTCATAAAAAGCTGATTGTAAATTACCACAAAAAACATGTTTAGTGGTGGAGACCATTGGAGAAATTCTTGGTCTCCATGCATGGATAAGAAGATACAATGAGGTAATGAGAACCTGAGGTTGATATTTCTAAAGATATTGTATGACCTTCGAGCACGGTCATGTAGTCACCCATCACAATTAGGTGTATGTGTGGCCACTTAGAGCAATTGTACACTTGGAAGAGTGGGAAGAAGTAGTTGTATAGGTGATGTCTGGTAGCTTGTATTGCACAAGTAGTGACTGCAGTGGAAGCAAAGGTGTTAGGTGAATAGGTAGATAAGTCCCTGCCTCTCATGTTGATTGAGTTGAGTGCATTGTTTCATTAGAGCCATTGGTGGACTTGCATTCAACAATCAGCAAAGTCATTAGCAATGAATTGCAATAGATTCCATGGCAGTTTGTGGGTGACATTGCCTGTTGGCTTAGCATCATTGTTGGGGTTGGGGAGGATGAAAGCCAATTTCACCAACTTTGGTAAA
>JALLOT010000008.1:7936-19077 GCA_036939595.1 Thalassiosira livingstoniorum | reverse complement strand
AAAAGACTTAAATTTTAATTGGGGGCTTGAGTACCAGTCACATCTGTAGAAAGAAGCTCTCTCTGGAGATGTCTCATCTCTGTCAATATCAATAGCATAAATAGGGTCAAGCATTGACATGATTAATAATGGAGTTGGCAGCAACCTTTTTGCATCCAGGAAGAATAAATTGCATGCAAGTGACTTTGCCTTCTCACCACTGCCGAAGGTTAGAAATTAGGTTCAGAAACAAGAACTTTACTGGAAAAGGCTCTAGTAACCTTGAAGTTTCTTATCTCTAATGTGCAGTAGAGATAAAAGAGAGACTACCTAGAAACTATGGTACTAGAATGTGTAATAGATCTAGGAATAATAGTTCTCAGATTTTTTATTGCAGATTAATTGCACTAGTGTATATTGTGGAAAATATTTCAAATTCTGTTGAGGGTCAGTGTTGGTTTGCCCCTGAAGTTTACTCTCATCATATCTTAATTAGCAAATAAAGGATGGATTGTTTTTTCTTAGTTTGTTCTTTGTGTGAAAGAACATATACTCTGTCAACATTCCAAACTGACGGGGCATTAAGTTTGATGGTCATTATTCTAGCAGTAACTCTGAGACAGATTCCTTTTGCGCATTAAAATGTTACTCACAACTGTGTTCACGGTATGCAGTTCATGCTGATTCATTCACTTGTTTGGAACGTCTTTGTGGTCTTTTATAGTGGCATCTTATACCGATAAATGGAGATCTTATCTTGCTCTTGTGAGAAAGTTAAAACAAAGACTTTTGGGCAAAAATCAAATCATGTCCTTTGTACTCACAAATTGAGACTAGAATGAGACCAATATAGTGAGGCTATAAAGATTTATTCTCGCAGCTTTGTTTGAATAACATTTCAAATCTCACTCCTAACTTTCTCGCATACATCTTGCTGCTTTTCGATCGTGTGTTGCACAGATTTGATCTTCTTTTGCTTGCTTTCTTTAAGTGACAAGAATTTGCTTCTGCTCCTCTAACTTATAATGGCAACTTGGTATTCATTTTCCCTCCTCAATTGTTCTTTTTTCCGGTGTTTATTTAGCCATCATCAGTGTTGAAAATAACTGACATCATCAAGCAGGGCATTGTAGAAATATATTGTGAAAACTAGCAATGTTAAAGTGATGTTATGTAAGTGTGGAATCTGGTATTAAATGCAGTAGCGAAGTGTGCAAAGTGGCAGAGCATTTGCTTGTCCCCTGAAGGCAACAAGAAGGACTGGTTCTACTCAATTTTCTGTACAACATCAGAGTCTGCGACTTGTTGAGTCATTTATTTCCATGTCAAACCCTTCCCCAATTGCCCAATCATCAGCATCCATTGGCAAGTCATCCAATAGGAAATCATCGTTGATTTGCAATGGATTGTTGACTAAAGACCCTTCTTCAGGGACAGGAATCATGGCCATTGATGCTGGCAGCAGAGACGGGTAAGTAGCTCCACTTGGTTCTGATGGAGGTTGTGGCGCTGGTTGATATGGTCCAGTGTTACTAATTGCTGCGTAAGGAGTTGGCTCTTGCTTGATGCTCATAACGGGGTTTGGAATAAAAGGATTCGGAACAAATGGACTTGGTACAGTATGCGGGGCAGGTACCGGAGTTTCCGCTGAAGGCATAGGCTGGAGAGAAACGAATTCATCGGATGTACGCATAAGGACTGAGACTGGAGTAGGCATTGGAATGTCGTCAACTGAGTCAAGTGTGGGAGACGAAGTTTGTTCCAGTTGAGACCGTGCTTGGGAGAACACAACTTGTGGTTGGGGCTGAACCACTTTGGGTGGGGGTGCACGATGCATCGGCTTAGGCTGCTGCAGAGGCATCGTAGAGTGCTGAATCGGTGGATGTGCCATTCTCGGATAGTGCATAAAATTACGGCGCTGTGAGTATCCAAATGTGGACTTTGGAATGATATGCATGACATCTTTCAGTGCTGCTGAGACAGCTGCGGCTGATGACTGTTGAGCTGATTCAGGTGTAACGCCATTGGCAGGCGTGTGGTGCAATGCTGCACGGTCTCCCGATTCTTCATTTGCCACCTGGTCTAAACTACGTTTGAGCGATCCTGTCGATGGAAAGGATGCTTCGCGATTTAGCTTTGAGCCGGATTCAGGTTCCTGATGACCTGCAAGAGATTCGAATGACGGTCGGCGTGATAGCTTTTTCATATTAGCAGGGGCGACAAACATTGGGGCTGGTAAAAGCCGTCGTTTTATGTTGAGGAGTTGATAATCCGTAATGTACATGTTCGCTGCTACATGTCGTTCAGGGGACACCTTCAGACCACCTAATTCATCTTGAGGAGAACCAAGTATGGGCTCAGCAACTCGTCGAATTGCGGCAGTGCGCCGTGCTGCCCAAGCCAAAAATGCAATTCGCTGCTCTACCGTTAGGACACTCAAAATGGCACTTTCTCTCCTCTTCACCGTTTCATGTACTCCACTGATAGCCCCTTGTACGGATTCTAAAACATTTCTCGTAGCTAAGGCTGTGTGTCTACTGATCCACGTATTGTTATCTGACAAGACGGTTCGTTGGCATTGCCGAATTTTATCTTCCTGTTCGTAGGAAAGTCCAACTTCATTGCACACTAAAGGCCACATCCCATCTGACGGACTTGCACGGTAAGTTCCACTGTGAAGAAGCTAGTAGCAAAGAGGAGTTTCAGAAACAACGAGCAGAAACATTAGACACGAACTTCATTCTGTCTGAAACTGCCCACATGAAGACAGTTCAAGTGAAAATTTTGAAACAAAGTGCATTTCTTCCTAACATACTTGACATGATTAAGATTTTGTCTTAGTACAACTCACCTTTTCGCCAATCCTTGCTGCTGACAATCTCTCGCTTGCAGCCCTCCCTCCTCTAAAAAAAGGATCCTTCTGCAAAGACAACCACAAAACAAATTTTGTTGCCATCGGTTGCACCAATCCCTTCAGCTGCTCTTTATGAAACAAAGCAATTATTTGATATTCATTGTTCGTCCGAGAAAAATTAGTTTCGATCTGGCGTATTGAATTTTGTAAATTTTGGGATTGCTGCGCACTGAATCCACGCTGTAGACCTGCGGATCGTTGTTGTGTAATTTTAATATTGCCAAAGCCACCACCGAAAAGGATCCGCTCCGCCTCCATCAACTTAGCCAACCTCATGGCCTTTATGGTTTTGAACGCCATACTGGCGTGGTTCAAACGGCCTCTATCCATTTCTTCACTCATTGCATTTACTCTCACTTCAAGGTCTTCTAGATATTGTTTCCTTCGACGCCTGGATAATCGGGCGGATTCGCGATTGCGTTCGAGGCGTTTCTGTCGTTTGTCTTTGGTAGATGTTGTTTTGGTTTTGGTGGTTTCATTTCTGGCCGAAGATGTTGTTGCTGAAGACGCCTTTGAAGTATGTTTCCCACCTATTGACTCTGATGAAGCTGCAGCGGATATCGGTGGAGTATTTTCTGAATTTCCCACACTCTGATTCGTGTATACGGAATCAGAACCATGAGACACGTCCCCAAAGCTGTGATAGCTTTGATGAGATGTCAAACTTCCTGAAGATGCTGGCCGTATTTCATACATGGTAGGACTTCCTGCTGCAGAGGAACGGGGAGAAAAATGTACTGGTTCCATGTATGTATCCGGGACAGTTTTCGAGTAAGAATCAGGAGAAGTTGCGGAAGTAGCTGCTGGACTTGGATGTGCAGCAGATCCTTCGTTTTCCCAATGTATTGAGGCACCCCTTCGGCTCTTCGTTGGGGGTTCCCCCGAAGGAAGTGACCCTTGTTTCGTAGCATTGTGAAAGGAGCTATTGTTGGCATTGGGGTGGGGAGGACCTGATGAGTTGATGGGAGAAGGAATGGGCATTGATTGTGGTGCATGCGTCCTGTGCATTGGTTGAGTATGTGAAGAGTGTCGGGGGGGCGCCTGATTTATCGCTTGAGATGGCGCTGTCGAAGAGAGAACAGGCGATGCCAGAGGCGATGGTGCCGGCGGTAAGTGACCATGTTGATGAGGGTATGGTGCCACCACACTTTGAACGGGACCTGTCGGCGCCGTTGTGACGGGAGGGTTCGGGACCGCGGATGGGAGAGATAATGGTACTGTTTGAGGGGCGCCGGGTGCCGCTGCGGAAGCTGCCGAAGGCACAACTATTTCAACTTTTCGTGCAGCGTGAGCCGATGGAGAAAGGGGGTGGGCGGGCGCAGAAGCTGCATTGTCGTTCTCAAAAGAATTCGCCGCATTTGGGGATGGCGACATTTCAATGGGATCTTCCAAAGGATCGGTAAGGGCATCCAACGGGTCCAAAGTTACGCTAATGTTTGAACCACTACTTGAACTGTTTTTAGAATGCCCACTTCCTTGAGTTTTCATTTTCTAAGCGTTTCAATTGACAGTGAGACCTTTGCTTCGAGGACAAATGCGAAGGACTTATTAGAATTGAATTGTCTGTGTTGCGAAGAGATTTAGGCGTAGCAGCGAACAAAGTACATAGCATCCTATCCAATCCCAGATACCAGATACCAGCAACAGTCCCAAGGCAAATGTTTTCAAAAGAGAAGGGATCCGCCTTGGCCAAGGGCTTGGTTTCCGCTTGGGATCGAATATGTAGTACTTGTCACCGGGCTGCAGCGGCACCTTGGTTATGATAATAATGAAGTCCCTTTGTCATGGAGAGACGTTGCCTGTGTTTGCAGCTTGCAGCACTTGTAGCGTATCCCATGCGTGTATCCTAAAAACACGGAGGAAGAAAGGCCATTGTGGAATTTCCTTAATTTGAATTTTGGATTGCTGAGAAAGCTCCTTTTCAAAATGATAATCATCGTTCGATGAGCGGATGCTATCATTTCTGAAAAATGCAATAAAAGGGACCGTATAAATTGAAAGCCCATTTCCATCTTATTATAGATTTTGTAGGCGGAAAACACCGATTTTTTTAATTACACCAACAACGGACGGAACATCATCTTGTATTGATTGTAATACTAGTACTTATAATACCATACCTACCCAACATACAGCATGCATCTGTTCATGCGTACCTACCCAACAGCGAACCCTACCTTTCTTCAATATAATAATTCATCTTTTTAGTCGTTACACGAATAAATAGCAATATTGAAGCTTAATGGGAAATGAAAGATCCCAGATTGAGAAGGAGTGCATTCATAAAATGGTAAATAGAAGTACAAGACTATACACTTTTCTGGATCGTGGTTTCAAAAAACTTCAAAAAGGTTACGGAAATCCTGCTTCAAGAGTAAATACACGTCAGCAGACGTCAGCACAAACACAAGGAATAATCAACAATATCGTCTAAAATAAAAATAGAAGAAAGGTAAAAAATTATTCGTGAAAAGGATATTGGCTTCGAAACCAGTATCGATGCACGTACATGCGAAGATTTGCACTGTAAGTGATCAGTAATGAGATGACTGACGTACCACTCCTCAGATTGTAGTACATACATACCTTCTTGAGGTACATAGGAGTAGTACAATACAAGGCGTAAGGTATGTTTGTAATAGAATATACTCAGTTTTTTGGGGGTAGAGTCTTGGGAAAAAGTTAAAAACAGAAGATCAGGGAGGATTCGAAAACTATTGTACTTCAAATACAGATAAAAACGCTCTATGGTAGTGGGATTCATTTGGGGTTGGGTGATTCCATTGTGTGCTGGAGGTTTTGGTATCAACAAAGATTTTGATAAAATCCTTTGTGTATTAGTCAGGAATGCAGCCGCAACAAGTGACGGGCTAACAGTCTTGACACTCCTCAACACGGACAAGAAGGGTAGAGCAGCTGTTATCATGCTGCAACAGTTTGGACTAGCCATTTGAGTTGCAATCATATGGAGACACACATTGCATCAAATTGGACACATGCAATACATACAACCAACAGCAAGGTTGACTACTAAGGTGATCAACAGACATCACTCTGCCAATAGTTCAAAGTATGGCAAACCAAAAACTGGTGGCTGGTTTGCAACCCATGCTCCACCTGGCTATCAATCCTATGAACAGTTTTGAAATGACCAGTATTTCACCATGCCTTGAAGGCTTTGTGGCAAAGCCCTTTTCTATTGGGCACTTTTCTTTTTGTTGTATGACTTCTATCATTCTCATCACATTTCATTAAATCTCATCTGTACCCAGATAATATATGTTTGACAGATTTTTAGACATACAAATGTTGTTGCAAACTAGCATATACTCATGTTACTCAGACAATGTCATACATTGAGCATCTTACAACTCTTTTGCAAACTGGAATTACACTAATACTACTAGCAGAGAGTACTCAATGAATCTATCCATCTGAGGCTACATTTTGTGAGATTTTGTGGCATTTTCAACTTAAGCCTTAGAAATAAATCCCCCATTCAGCCCACTAATTTCCATCACAAACATTGATAGAGTCCTTAATAATTCTCATGGTGGTATTGTTGAAAAAGTAGGTAGGTAAGTATGGTACCATACCATAAGATACCATACTTAAGTACTAATTATTGAACCATAAAAGTACAGAAAGACATGACTTTAAAAATGCCCTAAATGTTGAAGAAGACTGAAAAAATGTTAAAAAATCTATTTTTTTTAAATAATACTAATTGAAAATTTTTTGAATAGTGACAATAAAATTTCTAAACAAATTTGGTGACAAAATAAACTCTGTGATGGCTTTTGAAAGTTGTTACAATGTCTGACAACTTTTAATAACTGTTTAACGACTTTTTGACAAATTTCTGACAACATTTTTCTGATTTTAATCATAAATTATTTTAAAGTTGTCATAAAGTTGTTGAGATGTCATAACAATGCCATTTAGAAGCCATTTAGAAGCCATTTAGAAGCCATTTAGAAGTTATTAACATATGCTTTTTTAATTAGGAGTCCTTCTTAATGTTGTCATCCCAACCTTGGGCATATTGCATTATTATACCAAAAGTTGATAAACAGCTGTATTCATTGAAGTCCATGGTAAAATTGGAGTGCATCTTAGACACACATTTGAATTAGATAAAAATGGCCTATATGAATTTGGGTGCCAATGACTATGGCTTAGGAATACTAAACATGCATTAGGTGGACAAAAATTATGAAGTTTCAAAAATCTTTTATTGGCTAAACTGAAAGTTGTGTTTATCCACTTTCTACTGGTACAAGTATCATAAGACTGGGTAGATCACAAGATATGAAAAAAATGTATAATGGCATCAAAAATGGAAAAAATCTATGCCATGGTGAAAGCTTGCAATTGAAAAACTTTAATTGTCACTTTCTCAAAATCATGTTTCTGTCTGTTCAGATCCAACTTCTGTAGGTTTTGATATCCTAAGCCTTAAGCATTATGTACATAGACAGTGCTGAATTATGAGTAAAAATTAGGAGTAAAACAATTTCAAATGAATTTGTGGGTAAGTGTATGTGTTGTTACTCTACCATATTATTTTGTATGTAGCAAGACATAGCACTCAGTTGCACATTGTTAAGGAAAAAATTTCATTTTATGATACCAATGGTATTTTTAAGTTTAAAATTACTCTAAGTTCATTGTCTGAAGTTGAAACTATGTCTACTCTCTTGTATCAAACATGCCAAGAAGCAATTTTGGTTTATATCCACATACCCTTGTTTTGAAGAAATATCTTTTTAGACTAGACTAAGTATTGTAGCAGGGGTGATGCATATGATACCAAGTATTTCCTGGGTTTATAACCATATAGTGAGGCCTTAATGGACACATATCTAATGCATCAAGGTACCTGTCTGAAGCCCAGCTTCAAGTTTGCTGTGCAGGTGTTTTGTAAGCCTACCTCAGGGCTACCTAAAGCAGGCAGACCACATGTATGAAATCACTCATACAAGAACTGAATCGCATAGGTAGCACCTATCCAAAAGTGTTTGGGATGGTTTACCAACCAGGCCAATCTGCAGTCATGCTGTTGCGAACTTCTGCCTTTTACAGAGTTTTTCCTTAGGAGAATTTGCAGCACTTGTCTGTGCTACTTGGAATGTAGATACCTAAAATGCCATAATTAGTTACAACATAAAGTTGAAAATTTAACTACAGAAGCTAAATGTTCAACAAAATACACCTTCCCTGGTCTTTTCATATTGATATCATCTCCAGGGAAGAATTCAAGAGTATGATACTACTTAATCAACTAAAAAATTGTTATTCTTTCAATGTACATGTCACATTCTCTAAACTACTTCAAGATGGTTCAAGGGACAAAGAGTATTATTATAATGTGTCTATTCCTAAACCAGAAAAGTTAAATTTTGCTGGAAAGATACAATTTTCTCTCTAGTTGTAAAAGAATTAATACTGCAAACTAGATAAACATGGTTTGATAATTAAAAGATACTAGACCTAGTACTTTATTTTTGGAGTACCAAAGAAATTTCTGATAATAATGGAGTGTCATCCATAAGTACCAACACCACATAATAAATAATTAAAGTTTAAAACATAGATCTGAAATAAAACCTTTAAATACTTTCTCAAATTGAATTTTAAAAAGGTTTTTTCTGCAATAACTGTGCCATTTGAGCTAAGTAATGCAAAATCTACTAGTACTTGAAAATAAGAGTGAGTAAATAATCAAGAAATTACTTAGATTGATTTATGTGTCTTGTTTTTTTCTCACAAATTTGATTTGAGCTGAGTAAATAATTTTTTTACCTTATAATAACTTAGTTCAGCTAATGCTTACTCTTTTGTATACTTGTTTACTTTTCCGGTGAGTGGTGGCAGTATTAAAAATAAACACAAATATATTAAAACTTAATCATTATTTGTGCTTTTTTGTTTGATGATTCACTGTTTAAATGTTTGCTTTGTTAAGCAATAATAAATAATTACAACACAGTAATCACATGACTGAAATTTCAATGTTACCTTGGAACAGAGTGTGAAATCTTTTATGCTTTGTAAAACTCAAATAAAAATACAAAAATATTTTAGCATTAAAGATTCATTTATGGGTAAGAGTGTTGTTATACTCCAATTAAAACCAGAGTTTCATGAATAATGGTGTTACAAATGTGAAATATGCATTTTTGGGTCATTCAGAAATGGAAGAAGAATATTGATACTTATATTTAATAAAAATTTCAACATTTAATGTGATGCCCCAAACTGGATTTTTCATTTTTTGGCTGCATTTATATGGGCCATGACCCAGATATGTCCTATGACAGTGGAAATTTCCCATCTTGGTTCCCAGACAGTACATTGTACAAAGTGATAGGATAAAAATAGTGATTTTTGTGTTTTTGGCTGTCCCAAGACTGGAAATTGAACAATTCAATCCACCTGTGTGTCATAGATGATGTTCCTCCTCAGATCAATCATAACAATACAACATCACATTATCTTCAAAAATTTACAGTCATTGTGTTCAATGATTGTTCAAAATGGAATACTCAACATTTTGCCAGTATCAAATAATCCAATCTTAACTTTACTTGTATTGGCAAGATTGTGTTAAGTGTGGAGTACCAAATACCTCTAACTCTAATCACATGGTTCATTATTGCCCCCTTAGTTTATGGAGGAGATTATGTTGGTTGTGGGGTATCCAATGCCCTTAGTTGATGGATGAGAGATTGGATTGTTGTTGTGTTAGTAGTCCAAGCATCTAAACATGCTTTCAAATGCCAAACATTTTTTTGCTGATCTGATACTCTATAGTGAAGCTCTGCTGCTTCTGCTGAAAAGACTTAAGTGATGTAATATATGGTTTGGTGCTTCTCAGTTAAGATGTTTTGAGATAGCTAAGAAAACCATTTCAGTGGTTTGTTTGTTCTGGCAATTATTTGGTTTGTTAGTTTTTCTATTCAAGGGGGTACATTTTTGAAGCAACAAAAAGCTGTAAATACATGATAATTTAAATACTTGAAATATATTGTTTTATTCATGGGATAATCAAAAAAGTATTGGTTGCAAAGAAAACAATTTTATACATCATAATTTTTGGAGCTTTAAACAGAAAAAAATATACCTTCAAAATCAGTTTCAGTCAAATATTGAGTGCAAAAATATTATTATTATACTGTTTTGAACACTTCAACAAGATAAAAAAAAATTTACTTGGAATTGCGACAAAATTTTAAGGCATCTTAATTTTCCAATATCAACATGCTCCATCTAAAAAAATCAAATTCATATTATCTTTGTTATTTGTTATTTGTTATTAATTTCGTAATGTTTGAGTTATTGTTCTAAGATGAATAACAAGGTAACAAAGATTCAAAATACTTTTTATTAACTATGTATTTGTGATTGTTGGCAAAACTTACAAGGTCCAATGACATACCCTTGTCACAGGCAGGAACATGTCCCTTGGAACACCACCCAAGGTCATTTGACTTGTGTTGTGGAGGGACTGAATTGAGTCTGTGTTCTGCCCATGTTTTGGACATGCCAAGGGTAGATTACGTTTATTTTCTACCCAAGAAAATTTCCTTTAACCCACTCTAAGGAGGTAAAAATCTGACAGGAACAAATTAAGCCTAGATTATCTTTCATGCATTTTTTAATGCTATGAGGGGTACTGAAGTGGTTCACATAGATATTTTACTAAAAAACTCTATTTCATTCCCTCTCAGATCCCAATAACAAGGTCAAATAGAGCATCAAAATGAGTATAGAATCCTATGTAGATCCCCTAATATGCTCAAATATTTTAACTGACTATTTTCTGGGGAGGACAACTATACACTCAACCTTACAAACAAGATTTATTACCATTGTTGCATGAAGCTGAATTGATTGAATGAAAAATTACTCATTATTTTACAAATCATAAAAGTAGGTAATATGTTATGATTGTTTGATGTTGGAAAAACATCTGAACCTGAATACTTTGACAGGTTGCTTGTTCATTATTTTACTTTCAGTATTTGATGAAGTTTTTTTTTGTGCTAAAATAAGTTTTTGTACACAGTAAGAAAAGTTTTGTTTTGATTGGAATGAAAATTATTTTTTTTTATGAAAAAGTTTTTTTACAACTACATCCTTTAATAAATTATCAACCAATAATCTTATTGTTTTAATCTTTATATAATCATCGTTATTTTTAGGGCCATCTGATGCTACGTATACAATTGATGGCTTAATAATA
>JALLOT010000007.1:21417-37676 GCA_036939595.1 Thalassiosira livingstoniorum | reverse complement strand
GGGCCATGGCCATTTCCGTCTTCCATAACTAGTTTACCTGACTTACTTTCTACAGGAGGAGGGATGAATGGACGCTAAAACGAATGCTGAATGGACGCCTTGATGGACGGATGGATCCCATCCAAGGAATTAATGGATGATGGACGACGGATGGCATGGCGGCGCGCGTGCGTTTGCGAATAGCGCAGTAAGAGATGACACTGACAAGTGATCATCGCTAAATTTTAATTATTTTTTATTTTTTCATGTACTTACGAACTCAAAAGTGGCAGCTGCAATCAACTTTGCCCAATGGTTACACATTACAAACAGCTTTTGATTCTGGGTCAATGGTATTTGGCCTTTTCCTTTTAGGTTCAAACATAAGTACGCACCAATTTAGTTGAATATAATGTTTAATTTGGTCAATATGAATTCTAGAAAGCTTATTGACACAAGAATTTAATTTGAATGGCTGATTCACGTAACAATAATCGAAATTGGAAAACTGCAGAAACCCATCATGCCACCATGGATCACCATATATCAGTTATTGTAGCAAAGTGCACAGATGGGAGGCATGTTGTCCACAAGTGCTCTCAAGACTCTGAGAAATGGGATATACATTCCTGATATAATTTTCAACACAACAAAGAGATTTTTCTCCATAATTTTTCTCCAGTGTCTTGGGCTGATACCATTGTCAGAGACTTGCATTTGTACAGGTGATCAAGCAATTCCTCTTGGCCACAGCATAGACATCTCAATGCTGCAAAGAGGTCATAGTTATTTTTACTGATTGAAAGACAGAAATACATTGACTTCATGTCTCTAATATTTTCTGACTTTGACAACTTGCAACCTTTTCTGCTGACATTGGACCAAATTATTGATTCATATTGATTTTGTGACATCCCAATCTGTTAAAGACATATTGCCTGTGCATGGAGGTCATGATGGCTTGTTGAATCCTGTCCTTGTAGTGAGTTGTGATCCACTTGCCATTGATTTTTGGTATGACTTATCTTCCCTCATATGGTAGATAACTCAGTAATGATTTTATTTTGCCATCACAAACTTGGTTAGCCATTACATTGCAGTCTTTGTTGAGAATAGCTTCCTCCAGTAAAGATTCCAGTGGTTTCTTTTGATGTTGGTGACCTTAGACATGCTTCCACAGTGATGTGTAAATATGCTGTTTACATGTTTGATTGTTGGCAAGCATTAAATCTACCTCTGACAGCAAGTGTTTTGACCTATCCCTAATTGTGAAGTGCATGGACACCTCCATTGGATGATGTTGCATGATTGATGGATAATTGAACTCCAAGTCTATCTCCCTCCAGTTCAGAGCAATAGGAGGGTATGTACTCTGATAGGTGTAGGGTGATCCCACCCTTGACACAAGTGTCATCCCACTGGGAGATACCATAACATGTTGCTTCTCCTGTTGGTGATAGGACCATGCCATTGCTCATGGTAATGGTAATTCCCTTGCAATGAAATGATGTTGGTTCTGAGTTTTGTTGATATTGTTTTGTTGTTTCTACAAATTTATATTCCATGGTTGGCCATAAAATACCCTCATGAATGCATTCATCAATTGGGTGGGTATCTGAGGAAATTGTACTGTTAATACCTGCTTCATCAAATTGGCCAGTGTCCAACAATCTTGATTATGCAACAAAGTGATCCCTGTCATTATGGAAGGCAGTTTTATCATTGCTGTATGAAGTATGTTGGGCATGACATGATGTTTCAAGCCACCTACCAAGTGGTCTGTCAATAATATGTTTTCTTACTATAGACTTGGCATTTACTGAAGAAGGCTTTCCAAAGCCATTTAATAAAGGATTTCCATGATTTACCTGTTGGGGGGTGGGACATCCAACCAGTAGTTGAGAGACATCATGTCTTGTCACATTCCTGTTAGCCAATGACCAGTAATGAATTTACTTGATAAGTGAGTGAGGTCTACCAAGGTAATAATTCTGATGTATTTTGCAATAGTTGACCATTTGTAGCTGTTTGCAAGAGATCCTAGGGAGTGTTGCAATATTGACATATCACTGACACACTCTCTCATTGCAGTGTTGGTTGCCAGGCATCCTCTCTCCAGATAGAGCTTCCAAAGGTCCTCAGACTCTGTTGGACATGAAGCAGCCACCTGTCATCAACATAATCTGTGCTTAGGTCAGGGTGTTCAAGAAATGCTCTGTGGTGTCCTGATATCATTTGGAGTTCCAACAACATGACCAAAATGTCATTTGCCATTGTCTCATCCCACCCAAACTGACATAGCAAGTACATGATCTCCTTCTGATCTTGTATAATTTCTATTCTTGGAGAGTTAGCTCCTCCAAGATTAAGGGGTAAATAGATTAGGGCCTTAGGAGTATGACAGTTAATTTTGAGTTTAGGGAGCATAAATCAATCCTTTATTTCATTCATTTTGCAAAGTTCTTTTTTGGTGGGAGTTGGGTGATGGAAAACAGATATTTGACTGTGGGTAATATTCTTGATTCTTGTGTGTAGTGTCATATATGCTTCTCATTGGGTTAGTGATGCCGAGCACACATTTTTGAAAAACTTTGCACATTGTTGAATTCTATGCTAAACTTGTGGGATTATATTTCCATTGAGTGCCATCCTATGACCTAGCCCAGCATTTGGTTGGTTACATTTGAGTTTATCTATCTCAGATATGGCTCCAAATCTATCTTTGAGCCCAATACAGCCTTTGGGTTATTGGATGAGGGTTGAAACATCTCCAGTGAAGTCCCAGCTCATTGTATGCCATTTTCATTTGTGAACAACAATGGCTCCACCAGTTAAAGCAAGAATTTCAGCTCACATCTGGGCAGCTCTTTCTAGGGTAGCCACATCATTGAAATTGCTTCAATCCCAAATTTCCAGCTCATTCATCAGTTATCAGTACCATCAATTGTTATTCATCATAATGATTTTGATTTGTTGGCATGGTGAATCTCAATTCCTGGAATAATTTGTGACTTGATGCTCCATTCATTTGCCACATCACCCTTGCCTTGTACTTCTCCTAACGTTTTGATAACTTCTTTGCATTGCTCATAATAGTCTTGAGAGGTGCCATGTGTAGTCCTTACACGTCATTGCACAGCTTCAATGAATTTAATTCTAGCCAACAGAATATTCTTTAATGTGCCAAACTTTTGTGGAATGATCAAAGGTATTGCTTGGATTATCATTTCAAAGCATGCTGTAGCATCCATCATAAAAAGCACCACTGTATGAAACACTGCATGTGAGAAATCAAATGTGAAGCACTTGCATAATTCTGCATCATTAGATTCACAGTGAAGTCTGCCTCCCCACTGTTCATTGCTGAATGATGTGACCCTTGTGTTCTGAATGAATTTCTTTGCAAAGAAAATCTTGAAGGTAGTATTGAAGTCCTCCCCAAGGATACCAAGGATTTGTAGTAGGTAAATCTGCCTTGCTCCCAGTTTCCTCTTGAGAATTATTTTGATGCATCTTTTTCAACAGTAATAGCAGATCCTGTATTTGAACAGTATTTATCATCCTAGCCTCTGTAGCCATCAATAATTCGTCCAAGGCAATGCATTTCCACCATGTATAATGTATATTTGAAGGCAGTGACAATGCTTTTTTTCAGAACTACTTAGAATTCTTTTGCAAATTTAGTGGTCTGGTTTGTACCTGTTATTTGGTGAAAATTAATCTCCTCCTGAGTCCGTGTAAGTTGTCATAATACATGTTGTAATATTTTGGATGATAGCCCCAATTTTATGCACTCCGATTTTTCTTCGTAGCCCCAATATAATTTTCACAAGCCCCAATATCAATTTTCAACATTCTACCTATTTTCATACAAAATTACCTATCGACTACTCCTAAAAGTACGTATTGTACTACAATACCATACGTACGTAATTAGTATTACTACTAATATTTTTTATTAGGAGTATTGTTATCAAAGTGCATACATCTATCATACACATACATACAACATCATCATGCATCATACGTACCTTAGGTATGCTGCTGATAATAATACTCGTTATATTATCTCTGACCATGGCGCGGATCCGCCGGCTTTGGATGTTGCGATCTCATCCAATGCCATCGTTGTGNATCCTTCTGGAAGGATATATCCTTCCAGAAGGATTTTTGGCAACTAGACACTAGGTTATTCACAGAGAAATAATAAAAATTACCCAAAACAATTATACCCTCCAGGAAATACATGAGTATATTAAAAAACAATAAATTGATATGTGTGCAATTTTCTGACACAATTTGTTTTTATCAAGCAATAATAATTATAATATGCATGAGTGCTTGGTATGTTGGGATTTATAGTATGAATCAAGTGAGAGTTTTAGTACACCACTTTCATTGGATATCATGGTTGATTTATTGTGTTTTAAGAATATGATAAATGGTTAATGGGTAATTTTAGTTTGTAATACATCATCACGAATGGGCAGGGTAAGTTTGGGATAGGTCCTGGTAGATGTCTACTGCCATTGCCCACCCAAAACTATATTTATCTTGTAAAACAATTTTTATCAGGTATTCCTAATATATTATACTAGAACCACATCTTCTCTAGTTCAATTACGACTCTAATTCTTTCTGTAATGGGTATAGTAGTATAAATACCATATTTATGCCAATATTTTTCTTTTGTTGATGTAGTGGATTTGCTTAGCAACTTCACCAATTTGTTTTTTGTTAATGTCATGGATTTGTTAAGTAACTTCACTTATTGATTTATTTTTATTATTACAGTTGCTGACAGTTTACACTTTTTATGCAAAGTTTTCTTCATTGTTTCAAACTTGTTGGCCATAACACAATCTTCATAAAAAGTTCCTGTTGTATTTCTGTCTAATTTCTTTACCCTGGTACTTTTTTATTTTATATCATATTCTTCATTGATAAGCTGTAACAATCTATACACACCTCTGTAAAATTAACCAATAAAATCATTGCATCCAATTCAAATAAAGCCATAATATTGTAGCATCAGAGAATATGTGAGAATGATTAAATTCACTTTCTGATTTGCTTTGCTTGTTGTAATAACTTTGATTTTTTCTTGACAATGTCTTTTATCATATTTTATAAATAAAAAGAAAATTTAAGGTGACATTGATATTTTTACCTAGGCAAATACAACAATTTTCCCTCAAACTTCTCTTTTGTGGCAGTAGGATACCAGCCCCAAAGGCAGTGCATCTTTGGAATCTTTCACTTTTTTGTTTGTAAGCAGTGGAAGTATTTCCCATGATACCATACACACTGATGTTGAGGTCCAAACAACAATTCCCTTTGAATACTCAACAGACTCCACACCATTACCAGATGAATCTGGTGTGAGGTGATTGTAATTTCCCTCCATTTATTACCATAACCAATCTTGCATAATTTTTGAAGTATGAGAGCAACAAATATTTGCCATATCACTAGATCATCCAAAAAATTGAATATTCTTAACTCTTAACTTCAGTCTTCAGTATTCTGCTGTTTTGCTCACCATGGACTGTTTTTTCTAGCAAAAACCACCATTTATTTATTTGAGCCCCTCCTAGTAAAGAATGAGATTATTGGCCATCGTTATCAACAAAAGCAAAAGCATGCTATGATTAATTTTTACATCTATATTCGCCTTTCTAAATCATAGCCCCAAACACCTACAACATAACACTTCAGATCTCACTATCATGCTAGAACTGACACCCTTTTTCATCTCAAAGGAGACAATGTACTGGAAATTTGTAATGTATTTTGAAGTACAGGGATTACCTGGAATTGATATTGGGGCAAATCATACACAAATTCTTGTAGTTGACAATCATTACCAACACTCACACAAAATATCCATATCAAAAATTTCCATGATGTTGTTGTCTTCAGCTTGTTCTGTCCTCTCAAACACCCTTTGGCTTGCTGCTAACACTAGATAGACTAAAATTCTAATAAAATATTAAGTTTTGTTTTGAGCTAGTTTCTTAAAATCAAAATTGAATTTAATTTTTCAGTTATTTTAATATCAACCATTCTGTTACATTTCATTTTTGGGGTATGTTTGTGCAATCTCACCAATCTCTTTCATTTAATTACTTTGCAGTTTTTATGGTGGTTTAGCCTAGTCCCCACACCAAGTCTTGTACACTTCTAGTTTTCAATGGTATTGGATTATCTTTTTTGAATTTAAAATCTAAAAAATCTGCCAACTTTCTCCATTAATTGGAAATTTCAACTGAGAATGACACACTTGGCAAAACAAAGGTACAGTCATCCTTAAGGCTCCCAATGTAATTAAAGAATTTTGCTATGTTAGTGATGAGTGTCCAAGTCAGTGACTCCAGATGACAGTTTTTAGAGAGGTTTATTTGCTCAAATGAAGCTGTGACATCTTTGGAAGATGGCTCATCTGCTTAAATGAAGCCAGAAACTATTCCTTTTCCAAGCAATGGTTAGCCTTTAGAGTCTCTTTAATCTTTACCAACAGTCTTTTCATTTCCAGAAAAGAAGTCCAAGAAAAACTCAAAAGAGGCAAAGTTAGTTTGAGCCAATAAAAACAAAGATGAGCAAACAAAAATTCTATTTTTATCTGTGCTTGTGGCTAGTAGCTGGTAGAAGGAAAACAAAGTGATAGGAAAATGGAGCATATGAGCCCAGGAGATAGTTAGGAGTGTCAACCAAAATGCCGGAACCAAAATATTAGAAAACGCTGTACAAAAGTATGTACAAGATGGTTAGACTGGCAAATCTCTAGGAAAATGTGATGAAAAGGGTTATTCAACCTCAAACTTATTTATGATTTTGTACAATGAATTTGAATCATATATTAGAATCATTTAGGAAAATATCAAAGGACACCAAACACCAAAATAAAAGAAAGATTCTGTAGGGAGTCATTAATAGTGTCTTCAAAATTAACTTGGATGGAAGATGTGAAAATCACACTATGCTAGACTATGTTTTGGAAGAAACTTTGGATGATATATTGGCACGCTGCAATCAGACAATTTATAGTATCAAAATATTAAACAATGATTTAAGAAATGAGGAAATTTTCTTTTTGGGGCAACGGCAATGAGATGGTCAAAATTACTTCCATGCAGCTTGCTTGAATTATAAATTTGGACATTAAGTTGTGTTTATTCTTTATCTTTAATGTTAATGTTAATGTGAAAACTGAGAGAGCTGGTGGCCACTCTTCTGTCATATTTTGTGACAGAAATGTACACCAAGCAAGAAGACAATAAAAGAGCACAGTAACAACCAATATCATTGTGGTAAGCACTGAATTTGGTGAGTTGTTGACACCATTTTTCAATGTTTAATGTCAGCTACATCTGAGGGGCACAAACAATCAAAACTGAAACTGCAAAATTCATGAAAAGTGTGCAATTGACAAGTTTTTCTGAAGAAAGAAAATATTCACCTTTTTCTGTTGGCTTAAAAACATGGTGGCATGACTGTGATGAAGATTTTGAGTATTTCATTATGAAAAATATTGTTCTGATCTTCCTTGAGGTACAGAATGAACTAGAAAAAAGGACATGATTAAACTAGACCTTGGGCCCAGGAGAAAGAACCACCCTTTTTGGCACATTGCAATTGCACTTGGTTTCTGTTTATTTTCTGATACCAAACACAATGTAAGTCTCTTAGGAGACAGACCAAAGTTAAGGTCCTTTCAAGTTAGCATTCCATTGTAATCTAGAAGACCTGTGCAATACTTATTGGATTGAAAATGTTTCATTAATTTTGGCACCTTGGATTGTAGGTCTCCTTGTGTTTGGAAGCAAAGATCTGGAGACTGTTTTTTTTGAGAAATAGATGAATTTGCTTACTCTTTCTCTGTGAACAATAATAAATAATATGGAAAACAATTTGGGAAGCACCTTGAAAAGTACCTTCATATCTGATACTAAATTAAGGCACGGATAATGAAAAAATGCCTGCTCCATGATTCTTTTGTTGTGATGCAATATCAAAATATTTTTGACTAAAATGTTAGTTCATTTATGTTACAATGGATAATTATAAAAAGCAACACCCATTGAAAGAAATCTGGTCGCAGTTTCAAATAGCAAGAAGCAACAAGAAACATTGTCAAAGACCAACATTCATGACCACATCTTCAACATCATCAGTGGCAAACACATCATTCTAGAGGCAATATGTCCATTGCATCAGAGATAAAGAACAAAGAAGAAGAGATCAAATCAATGGAAGAGGAAGAGAAGAAGAAGAAATTCCAAGGAAAGCCAACAATTCTATTATGTAATTCTACTAACCTCTCTGTCAAAGAACTCAAGGGAAGATCTAAAATGGAACAAAGTTTGGTCAATAGACATGAAAGGTCAGTCAAAGCTGAAGAAGTTATGCAGGGAGAGAACATTTTATGAGGTGATGTTGCCACTTGATTGCTATCCTTAGATGAACAAGGAAAAAGCAACTTTTTGGGCATTTATTGACAAGCCAATCTGGATTTGAAAAACTACACTTGACAGTCAAATTACAACAAAGAAATGATATTTATCATGGACAGTGTTCAAAGTATCAATGAATTTCCACTTTTTGTTCCAAGGAAGTTACTTTTGATGTATTTTTTAAACTGAGCTCAAAAGCTGCCAAGAAAACATTGTTGATGGCCTTTTTAACATTGTCAACGTTTTTGTAAACCATTTTGTTGCATTTCCATTCCAGGTCTTTTACTTTGAATTGTCCATTGTTGGTGCATCAAATGTAGTCAAAATGAAACATTGGAAATGGTGGGTAGATCACTACTGCATTTTCCAAGAGTGTGCTGTAAAGGGTTGGTTCCAATGCTTCATGTGCATGTACATAATTGGTATCAAATTCTGAGGCAACGGTTTTTGTGTTTGTGATCTGTAGTTTTAATAGCTGTATCAATTCTTGCAAGGTTGTCTTTGATTCAATTTCTTCCAATTTTGGGATGGGAAATGTTGGTTGCTTGCCAGTCACCAAAGTGTCAGTGTATGAAGTCATATTGTCAGTGGGGCTCACTCTTGTAGCTCAATAATAATAAGGGTGGATATCAAGTTTGCAGTGGAATTCTGGTTGGTGGGTAGCAATTAATCAGACAATGATGATAAGTGCGGTGATCAAGTTTGCAGTAGAATGTTGGTGGGTGGGTTGCATTTAATAAGAACTGTCAAGATAGTTGATACTTAAATATCAGAACTTATGCTGAATAACTTTCAGATTAATTTATGTTATGAGCTTATAAGGTGTGTAAATTTTGTTGAATGTTTTTGTACATGTGAGGTAGTGAAAAAGGTGAGTGTAACAAGATTTGTTGTGATGTGGGCTGTGGAACATCTGAACAAAAAATATGTTGAACAGAAATATCTCAACAGACTATACAGAAGCAGCTGCAGCAGGATAGGGATAACTGTGTGTGTTCAAACACAAATGATTTGATGAGACTAAAATCCCCCCTGATGATTCAATTTTTTTGAATTCTCTTTGTTTGCAACCCACTACATAATCATTACTCATATTATGTTTTGCCCCCTATCCTATCTAAATGCATATTCCAGACCAAAAGAGTGGACAGCTTCAAGCAATTGCACCCATAATAGCAATGCAGCCTATGCAGTGGTGATAGATTATGATTCATGGTAATTTACCACCACCATCACAGACAGCCTCCAACTGCATTGATATTCAAATGAGCAGTCATTAAATGGTTGAGATAGATATTTTATGACACTTTGGTAAGATAGCTTTGGTAGTGCTGTTTGATCTGGACAAATTTGAAATGTAACAGAATGAGTGCATCAGGTACTGATGATAATGTAATACATCAATCAGCCCACTAATCATTCCTAATATGACAAACCCGCCGTCCATAGGGACCCACTAAATGTACTTAAAAATTTCTGTTTTATTATTATCATTCCTAATATGACAAATATCTCCAGGGGAGAGCTGTTGATGAAGTTTAGATTATGTATTCATTAGAAAGGGCTTCTTTTAACCAGCAGCAGAAGCAGTCCATCATCATTTTATGATTACAGACTTGTAACAAAAAGTACTTTGAATAAGGATCTACAATTTTCATAGAAATGTAGTATATTTCTACATGTTGATCTTATTAGCAGGTAACTGAATAGTGATTGAATAAGTGTTAGATACTTTAGTACCATAGGATTAGTTGCTGCATTATCATAATAGCATAATCAATGATTTCAAACTTGTGAAGAGTCATACCACTCTTGTATGTCATTGAATAATGTCTTTCTTGTAGTGGACCAGAATAACTTTGGAATATCAATTGATCCCTTTGCATTGAATTCATTTATTAAGGAAATTTATCTTTTGCTTACTCTACTGTAAATATGAGTGAAAAAATAGTGTTCTTAATACATCACTATGTATTTATTAGATTTGAATGCAGGTATAATTGGAATGTGAAAAACTTGCAATAGAAAATGATAAAACTGTGCCATACACAAAAGGTGGTCTGATGCAGACCATCCAAGCAGATTGGATATCACATCACACATCAGATCATGTTATTAGGTTTCAAAATAGATCTGCAATCTGAAAAGTTTTAATACCTTTAAGAAAAAATCTATAACAATTAACAAATTTCATCACAGGACCTGATTTCTAGAGTGCACGTTAAGAGAGGTGAAATTTTATGCTTTTCTGCACTTTCACCAAAATTTCAACATTTTTTCCTTTCATAACCTGCACTCAAGAAAAAAGATTCTGTGATGAAAATGACATGTAAAAATGAAAATTTTACCTAAAATGGGGCATTGAAACAGCACCTGCTCTTTTAGTATCGATATTTTCTTATTGTTTTATGTTACTTTTCTTCTCTGACCTACTGTTTTGTGAGATTCAAGCAATATAAGGACTGGTATTGGGATTAACAACCAATGTGATAGGCATCCATAAACTTCACAACATTTTATTTCAGAAACAAGACTCAATGGAAATGCAATTCTTGCACAATAGAAAATTTTGCATTCATGACCACATCATAGATTTCATGTACCTTGGAAACTTTTCATCATTAAGAATGTTTTTATTTTCTTTGCAGGAATTCAAAATAATTGTGTTACGAATACAGTCATCATTCAGATGTGGGGCTCATTTCTACCAAAAGTAGAAAATGTTTCTGTTCATGGTGTGGATTGATGGTGTTTACCAACACATCTTCCTTTGTTTTGAATGCTAGACTTTCCTTTGATTCAATGTGGGTTTATGTATGTTATGGTGTTTTCTCAATGCATGCACCCAGTGCAAGGGTCTGTTGGCTTGGGTGTGTGTGGGTTAGATGCTATTGTACTTCTACCAAACAACATAATATTTCAGTCAGGGTATCTTATGATACCCATATCATGTGTGGTATCTATAGTATGATCTTCTATGACTACATGCAAGTATCTAAGTATGCTTGTGTTTATGTCAGTAAAAGATGATGCAAGCCAAAACGGCCAAAATCCCCTACTTAGTATCTACCTATGTACTCCAGAATTGTGATCGAAGATCTTTATGTCATTTATGGCACCAACAGATCCCTTGAGATGCGCTGCAACCATGTGGTCCCTGTGTCAAAATTCAAAATTCAAAATTCAAAATTTAATTTTCAATATTCAAAATTGAAAATTGTAAAACCACATATTCACAACGAGCACTCTGACCTCTGGCATAGGCTAATACTACTTAGGCAGGGAGCTTTGATAACAAGAAAGAATAGTATGCTGATTTCGAGTGACAGCATGCAGAAGATGGACGAAGCACCAATTCTACCTCTACCTTCAATGCACTTGCCCGCTACTTCGTCGCCATGTGCTGTCAATTCCATTTGTGTGGTACCGGCATCACTCACCGGCACAGACTCAACGACTCCCACAGACTGTGAACTCGAATCAAAATGTCATGATCCAACGGCGAAGAAGAGTTTCGTACAATTGACAAAGGAGCAGGTGCAGGATTTAAACCTACGTTTCCCTGTTGGTTGTCCAGTGTGCTACCATTTCGAATTTCCACATAAAAATGAATACAACGAGAAAACAACGACAGGCACCGGTCTGAGTAATGAAGTTGACCAGATGTTCGAAAGAGGTATTGTAAGCTCTGTGGTAATGGATTTTAGAAGTAAAAGTATTACTTACGATGTGACGCCTATGCGGGAAATGAAACCCGAAGGTCAGTTCTTTCATGCCGTCAACAAATGGAAGTATATCTACTTGGCACTCTTGCTTAATGAATGTATTTTTTTTTTCATGCTCCTCATTTTCTTGTCGTCGTTTAACATTGTTTGACAATATTCGAAGAAAAACAATATGATGCAAAACCAGTACTATTCCGCCTTCAAGAAATTGAACTGGCGTATGCACCTGGATGTATTGTGAATATTCATGATTATTCAATGGATCAAGACCAAATTCTCCGTGGGAGAATTTTGGTGAGCAAAATAGTACAACATCATCAAACAAATTGTCAAAGAATGACAAATACTACAAAACAAAGTGCAACAAAAGTCAAAACTATACTCAAACTGCAACAAAAACTCCTCACGCTAGTTGCCCAGGGGACCCTAGCTGACTACGCCAGCAAAAGAATGGAGAAAATAATAAAGATACTTTCTTCCCTCGATGAGCTCGAAATCGATTTATCAATGTTAGAAGAAACTCACATCGGTGTTTGCGTGTCGAAATTTAAGAAAGATCAAAATGATAAGGTTGCAAGTATGGCAAACTCCCTAATAAGCAAATGGAAAGCTAGAGTCAAAGCAGAAAAAAAGATTCGCAAAAGAAAAAGTGGCAAAGTTGAAGAAAATCTGAGAAGAGACCAAATTGCACAGAGGCAGGTGCAAAACCTACACACTTATATCTACACAGTCATGGTTTTCTGCGATGGAAACGAAGTTAGAATTGAGGAAAATGTCCCGACGGAATGCCTTTCAATGAGGAATGAAGAATGTATGCACTCTCTGAGCCCAAAAGAAGATATTCATTCTTCATTGACCATCATAAACGAAAATAAATGCATCACTGGAATATCGATTTCCAAAACAACACCCAACTTAACAAGCAGCACATACTCAGAGAAAGACAATCTAGCTTGCTCCCATGGCGGGGGCTTCCAAGATGTGGGCGAGACTCCTCTTGAGCCGGCGAAAAGCACTTCTCCCATAAGTTCGAACCCTTCGATTGCCAACAAGATGCCGTCCGTTGTTTGGATTCGTCATGGTGATGACATCTCTACCTCCGAAAGTTTGACTACCGCCAATAGAGGTCCTGGGTATTGCCGCGTCTACCCTCCGACGTGGCTTTACAATAGAAAATCCCAGGACGAGATGATTTGTAAGTTTTTGTCGCGTCACTTCAAAAGTTGCACGCTCTAGAGTTTCTTAACCAGTGTACCGCATTTGGTTGAAGATTATCTAACACGCAGGTTCGAGAGTCAAAATGCCCCGAACATCCTCAAAGGAATTGGGAAAGAAACCCAATGCCTCCTCCAACTTTATCGTAACCATATATTGATCCAGGCCAAAGTACCCAACTCCAACTTGCTTTCTGCAAAAGAAAAACTAGAAGATGAATTGTTGAACTACATTGCCCATGATGGGTCGAGTGGTCGTTTGCTTTACGATCTGGCATTAGCTTGCAATGACTTGCATGCAATTTCACATGGCAGTAGCGTACAGCAGCGGTATCCTCTTGCAAAAAGTGAAGGATGTGGCTGGATGAACGTAGTTGAACTTCCTTATCAAGACTGTTATGGACGAAGAATACATCATGGCAAGTTTCTCCTTGCTGGGTATACTAAGCAAAACTTGAACGACATACGCGTCAGTACAGGATGTACAATTAAAGTTTGCGGGGATTCGTTCAACATTCCGGTAGCATTTTGTGATCCATACGTGTGGATTTATGGTAGTGTTCCAGAAAAGGTAGACAAGGCTGCAGAAATGGTAAGGGAGACAATCCGTGGGCACATGAAACGTTGCAAATGTAAATGGGCAGAAAAATAGTTATTTTTAGCTTGGCTACTTGAATTTTACTTGTCGTCGCAATACACACACTGCCCGTAATTTATAAGCATTTTACACAGCATACACTAGAAGGAGAAACCAGTTATAATAGTGTCGTGTCCGGTATCTAAGCACTATATTGTGTGAAAAAAAGTTCTACTTAAACTTGAAAGTTGTCCTGACTTGTAACGATGGCACGGTATCAAGAAAATACAATGAGCCAGGGCTTCCTCCTGACACCACCGTGTTTCACAGTTCACAATCTGTGCGTATCAACGCGGTCGTCATTCAGGACATAAATGATCTCAAGGAACAGCTATAAATAAGAAAATAAGTTGCCCCTTGAACAATCCCAATCCCACGAGCGCCATGCCTGAAAGTGAATAGAGTAGCAGAAAAATAAACCATATGATGACTTAGCTAAAAAGCCACAATCCTGCTGATCTCTCCAGGACTTCAATCCGTACATTATCCCATCAACAAAGAACGTCAATATGAATTCCTCTTGCCCCGTTTGATAGATGTCAGTGTGCTACGTTTTCTTTTCGTTCCTCGCCACATTGGGGTGTCCATAATCCCATCTGCAATTAGATCTAGGCATTGCAAGGAACACAATGGACCAGGCGGAAATAGTTTTTTCTTTCGTTTCGGTTTTGATTCCTCACTTTCTTTCTCGAGATGCCAGTCGAGTTTTCTGGACACCTTGTTGTCGCTTCTTCTTGTTTTCTGGTTTCTAGAATCGTGCTCAACTTCCGAGTCACCGCTAGCAGAAGAATCCGCACCAAGAATTGGACTCAGTTTGCAGTCATACCCACTGCCAGTGTCGAAGCCGTCATTGTCGTCATCATCATGGCTAATCTTGAGGTCCAAATCATCGCCCAATTTGTCACATGTCTCGCTGCCAAACAACCGCTTTCTATATTTTGACATTTCTTTTGGCGAAGTATTGGCGCTGGGATTGGCACTGGATGTGCTTTCATTTGATGACAGATAAGATTCATTCAACACTTCGTTAATTGTCTGTAGTGGTGACACTGATTTCTTGGATCCATCCCGTAGGAACGCATCAACATCAATGTGGTCGCTCTCTAATGAGTTGGCATCATCTCGCGTTCCAGATTCATAGCCAGGCATCGAATTACCGCTGTGGCTTGATTTATCACTTTTAGCCTCACTGAAGCTAGTGAAGTCATCAGTACCGTTTTCTTCATTTTCTGAACCAGCAGACTCTTTTTCAGACTTCCTCGACTTATTACTACAGTTATCCTTGTCCTCGCCACCATGCTCCTTCACTTCTCCTACACTTTCAGGCTGGAACTTCGTTGCTGCATCGTCCCGAGACACGAATCCTGCCACCTCGTGCAAATTATCTTGATCATTGCTCCTAGAATCATTGCATTCAGATGACAAGTCTTGTCTGTAACAAAAATATTCAATGTTTGTTGAATGGAAGGCGCCGACATTGGAACCATCCTGCTCCCAAGTGAGTTTTCCAGACTCAGCAACTTCGGCATGTAAAAGAGTGTTAGACGTGGAATCATTTGCCTTAGCATTTTCAGCTTCAATTTCAGTTGCTAAATTGGAATGCAACCTGCAATGGGCGTCAATTTTACTTTGAAATAATGCTTCATCTGAACTGTGATCGCGTTGATTGGTGTCCCCATTTTGCTTGTCGATTAGCGCATTGTTTTCTTCAGTTTCAATTTGAGGTAGAATCAAGCCGGGAAAGTGCCAAGTGGATCCAAAGTCTGGGTGGACGTAGTAAGGTTTCTTCTTCGTTTTTGACATGCGCACCTTCCAACCAGCAGGCAGGTGCATGGCAGAAAGTTTGTATTGGTCACGAATATGCACCTTATGTGCTTCATTTTCACGTTTTTGTCGTTGGTAGAGGTATTCTGGAAGAGTCATGTTTATGGAATGTGAGCTAGTTGCTTTTGTGCGCGAATTATGTGAGGTTATTTTGTCGGGTGCTGGGTTCTCCTCCGTTTCGTGTTTATCAACTGACAACAATTTATTGATGGTCTTTTTGGATTTAGAAACGCGTTTTGAACAGTTGTAATCCAGCATCGTGACCTCACTCTCATCTGCTGAATTGGACCTATGCAAAGAAGATCCTCCCACTGTTGATCCGACAAGAGAATCATTGGAGGCACCACTAACAGATGCTTTGGAAATGCATTTTGAGCTGCTTTGACAGCTCTTAAGCATGGCTTCAACAACATTTCGGTTATCTGTT
>JALLOT010000007.1:0-21407 GCA_036939595.1 Thalassiosira livingstoniorum | reverse complement strand
AACAACGTCTCTGACGAGATGCGGGATCGTGCCTGGTCCAGCATCTCGTCAGAGACGTTGTTTGGAAAAATGTGGTTGCTTCCATCTCGACAATTGGAATGCTCTGATAAGTTATCTTTGCTGATTCCTTGGGATGTGGCGCACGTTTCCTTTGTGCCAACTTCATTTGAAATAGTGTTCGAGCAATCTGCATCGTCGAAAAAGCAAATTTTTTTCAGGCAACTGAATAAAATTGAACCTTGAAACTTCAATGTATACTCTCTCAATGCCATAAACTTACCATGGTTCTTTTCTTGATTTGAGGAGGATTCATTTATAGCCGCAAGTCCACAACTGACTTTTTTAGTGATGCGTTCAGCGACTGCTGGCGAAGTTGGCAATTTACCAGGTGATGGGTCTTTTTCTGGGGAGGAGCATTCGGTGTCCATGTCAGACGATGCACAACTTCTATCCTGAGGAATTGCATTGCAGAAAGTTCGTGTCGGCTTGTCATCAGGATCTCGGGAGCACTTAGGCTTTGAAAACTTTCGAAATGTTCTTGTTACTTTGGATCCATATTGTTTCTTTCTTTCCAATGACATGCCCATTGAAGTGCCGGGTTTTGATAGTAATTTGCCAGTAGAATCTGATGGGTCTGGTTGCTTCTTCGGCGATGGATCAGGCCTATACGTAGGACGAGGATCTGGTCTTATTGTAGGAGTTAGAATACTTTGCACACGGTCTCTGAAGATGCTCCGTTTTGCATTCCGGTCGGTTGGTTTCGAACTCAAATTTCCCATTTTCGGCGTTTTCGATTCGTTTCGCATGTCAATGCTTGGAACATTCTCCTTTTCTGCAACTGTTCTTCGATCCAAAAGCGATGAACTCCCTTTACGAAAGATTTTCTGGGTGAGGATGACGTTCTTATCATTGTTTTCATCCCAGGAAGATCGGCCAGCTTTGTGAATTGATTGTTTCTGCCTCAGTTGACCGTTACTTGAAATCGAGCCCAACGGCTTTCGCTTGTGCTTGGCAGTTGTTGGCATTTTCGATGCAGCTTGGTATAAAGTGATGGCAAATGTAATTGAAGATGTCGATAGCTCTACGGAGATGAGATTATGGAAAGTGAAAATCCGTTCTCGTCATGTGAATCTCAATGAGGTAAAGGTGCCACCGCCATTCTTCATGATAATGTTTCCAAGCAAAGGTTTGATGTTCATGTGCAACTCAATTCGATTTTTGTGTGGTTGGTTGGCGACGAGTGACGAGTGAAGAGATGTGGCGGGAATTTTGGCGATTAATATACTGGATTCTACGTGAGAAATAACTGTCCAATCCATTTTCGCCAGTCATAAATCGCCAAAAACAAGAAAAATACCTTATTTGCCATTCAAATACTGAAACAGGGCACATGGCAAAATTTTTGCAAGGTTGCACAAAGTTTTTTACTTGAATAGTTCTAATTTCAATTGGAATACCTACTATTAATGCATATCAATACAAAAAGAACCAAGAGAAAGAACCAACTAATGAGAACCTAAGGAACATTTTTGCCACAACTAAGGAACATCTGTTTTTCAAGTGGAATTTAGTCTGGGCATTGTGGGATTATTTGGAATAGAATTAATCCCTGGTCACTTGAAACTGATTATTTATTAAAGAAATTTTTAATGTTTGAAACTGAAGCTGTTGATATTTATTAGTTGTGTCAATCCTTGTGTTGCTGGTTTTGTGTCATCATAATTGAAAGTTTCCCAGACCATTTGCATCATTAAAAACTTTAAAAATTGAGAATGCAAGCAATAAATTTAGAACTCACCTAAGTTAACACAAAGAATTTATCTACTAAGGCACTATCACATTAGGAGCTGTGTAATTCACTCGGGATAATTAATATTTTGCTCTAATATTTGCCTTTCTTATCTATTTGACTCATAAAACCTTGTTTATCAACATGATCCACCTAAAATTGGGGCTATCAAAATTATTCAAGTGCCTTGTTGAATAGAAAATATCTATTCATTATCCTACTGGGTGGGATATCAATGCTTAATCAGACCCCTGGTACAAACAAGACACTTTCACTTCTTGATCTTGGTACTTGCATACTTTTTGACACCTACCAGTTTGATAGTATGAGGTCAAATGTTTTGGTTTTGGAATGAAACTTCTCTCAAACAAGGACCAAATACATCCTACATTGTGAAAAAGAATCATGATTTGCCTCCTCAATCCTCATGGACATCAAGGTGTTGTGGTCAGAAAAAATCACCCAGTAATACAATTTGCCAAGGACCTTGTTGTTGATGGACCTAAGCAATAAAGAGAATGATTCAATTTTGACAAAATGAACGTTTTCTTTCAAAATTCAAATCATTGGGTATAGTCTGTACTTAAAAATATCCTAATCCATCTGTCTCTATCTATACAGTGGACTAATCTGATAGCACAAAAAATCATCCAAGCGGCAAGGTGCAGCAAATACAGCTAGAAAACATGAGCTTTAAGATACTTTGGAGCTAGATATTAGATCATGGCAAGACTCATTGAGTTCCACTCAATGGCCAAAACAATAATGGTAGCTGAGGTCCCATGAAAAGGGGATAATGAGAAAATACTTAAGCTTGAAGATAAGCTGAAATTTCACAATACTGAGGTCATTGTAGTTAAAAATTACACTTCTGCTTTAAACTTGACAGCATGTTAACTCTTATTTGAAAAAGAAATAGCAAACTTTTAACTTGTTAAAACATATAATGGTGTTCATCTGCTCAATATAAAAGTGATAATAATATTATTACTCTAATTTTCAATACCAGGTGTACTATGTTAGTAATTGATAATGCAGTGTCCCAATATTGTAGGAGAATCACTCCTGTGAAACACAGAATAATTTGCATTTTTATCCTTTGCTATTCAAAAATAGAGCTTTTTTCTTGTACTACAATGCTGAAGTTGTTTTGTTTCTAGTTTTTATCTGCTAAAATATCCACACCATTGTTTCTGGAATGAAGTGTGCTCAAAGATGACATTAGGATGAAATAGCTTGAACATTGATCACTCATGTTTATACATATCAATGTTAAATTTAAGTTGATTTTGTCTAAATGTTTACACTCTCATTGCCTTGACCTTAGTTGCTCTGTATTTTAAACAAATTACTTTTTGTATAAAAAAGGCACATAGAAAAAATTGAGTTATGTTTATCATTTTTTATGGAATATGTATTGCAATTGGTGTTTGATTCAAAATAAGCCCTTCTTCTATGTCAATGTTCTCTTATTTCAGATCCCATAAGAAATATATTTTTATGTGAAGACTTCTCTCTTTGTTTAGTACAATTCTCAATTCAACTCATATTACTGCTTGTCAGGTGTTTTTAATGGCAATAATGTTGATTCAAGAATACATTTTTCATTCAGAAAAATTGAGTGTCCTAACACTGACAGTGCAGCAGAGGTTTTTTGGTTCTGGAAGCACATTTTAAATTAAATTCAGTGTACAGGTGATTAAACACTCACATGGTACCTATGCTACCTAATACTTTAGCTTCCTTTTATCCTAAGCTAACAAACTTAAACCAGCTTTTACCTACTTAATTCTCTTTATCTTTTACATGAACCTTGCTTAACTAAAGTTTCCATCAATCTAAATATGGGTTCAGACCATATTTTAGAGAGTAAGGTAGATGGTGTATTTGATTTGATTTTTTGTGGCTCAAGAGAAGAACCAATCTAAGGAGATGTAAACAATGTTTTGGGTTATCAAGATCTATAGTAAATTCTACTTCAATAAAATGCACAGCCCACATAATTTACTTTCCAATTGGTAGATATTGTCAATACATTAAAAACCTTACTGCAAACAAGAAAGTAGCAAGCATAAATAACCTCAAAATTCCAGACTGTAACAAGCCAAGTAGCCACATACTCTGGAAGAAACCCTGTGCTAAGTTCCAACTGTCTAGGTATCGTTTTTTGGAACATAGATAACTCATTTTTTGTTGACTGAAAAATAAATTATGATTTTATGTGTAAAAACTAATTGAATTGAAGAAAGTTTCTCTGATGAATTCTAATTGATAAAATAGACTCTCAGAATTAGAATCATTGTCAGTTGTGACTAATACATTTGACTTCAACAGCAAATGTAGTAGAGGGGGGACCTTAATTTTGAACGCTGGGCAGTGTTTATGGGATTAAAAACCATTGCAATCACTAATTATGGGCCTCATCAAGTGAATGAAAAAAGAATGGGATTGATTGTCCAGGTAGTTGCTTCACATTGACTCCCACCATTAAGAAATCCATGATTTTGTGCCAGTTTTCACAGTGTCAAAACTTGGATATGGAGTAATTATATAGTACTTTTTAAAAATTGAAACTTGAAGGCAAGAAATAAATGTTCATATTCATTTCTATACATTAGTCACGTAAAATAAATTGATTATTTTACTCAGTATTGATTTAAAAGTAATCTTAACTGATCTTGAAAAATTTACTTTGAGAGCTCTTTGGTCTTTGAGTGATTGCTAAAATATCAAGGGCACATGCCAACGCCAACACCCAACAACATGACCAAACACTAAACACTCAACAACCAATTATTCTGCTGACCTTGATTGCTCTGGCAATGGTATCTTGCTTCATTGAGATTCTAATAGTACAAAAATCATTGTCATTATTATTTTGTTGTTTCTGACTATGTTGATTGATATTTACCCTAGCCTTAATCAAGAGATCCATTGTTGCCATAAGTAAAAGCATGCTTGCATGCATTGGCTTGACCAACAATAATTAGTAGCCTACTTAGTTATTATGACTTTCTCCTATTATGATACCTCTATCTAGACTCAGTCCATCTCAATGACTATTGGGGGCAAGTCCGTAGCAATGGCAATACCAATGAAGAGGCAGTAACAAAAAATTGGAAATTTCTGTGAAGACAACCTAGACCTTGCATGAATTTCATCCTCCATGAAGTTGAAGCCAATGGTTTCAAGCATATCCAAGTGTCAGCTCATTTGCCAGGAATTACATTGCCATTGTGTCTTCATAATGTTCACACAAAAGAGCACTCATTCATGTGAACCTGGACTGGACTTGATTGGATTGCATGTGAAACTGTGTGAACTGCAGGAATGCATGGCAAACTCTGTGAGATCAATTGAGTGATGATGGTTATCTTCTTCATTCAAATTTGTACTGAATTGTAAGAGACATTATTTATGTTAGTTTTTGAGTAAATTTCAATACATCCTGTATTGAATTAAATTATTGAGTCCTCCTTGAATTTAAAAACTATAATTTGTTCCAAATCCTATCCCAAACACAAAAAAAAACACACACACATTCTTCTCAACTTCAAATGACCATTACTTAGTCAATGATACTAGATATTTTTACCTCCTCTCTTCAGCATCATCTGGGCCCTAATAAATATATTAATGAATATGTTGATATATAAATATGATAATATTGGCTTTTAACAAATCACATTTGCCTTGTAAGTCAGATGTAAAGTATTCTCACACTCCGTAACAAATAGACAATAATGATCACAGCTATGAATGATTTACCAAACTGGAAATATATATAACATTGGGTAGATCACATGCAAAATTTTGAAAGAAAAATCATATTTAACTTGGTCTAGAGATGTAAACTTCTTTTGATACCTCTGAAATCTAAAAAAGAAATATCACCTGAAAAACTTATCTCATCATATTATTGTGGGTTGTTGTTTTTATCCCTCTAAAGAATAAGCTATTCTGAATAATTTCTCTTGAGAGATATGGGCATTGACGTTATACTAGAGACAAGGAAGTGATATTTAGTTTGGAATAAATCAATACCATTCCTTCCAAGAGAAGCTTCTTCCTCTGATAAGAAATTTTTGTCATCAGAGACAGAGAAAAATGAACCACCATCATTCTAAATTTTGCTGTTAAACTTGCTCAATGAAAGTGAAAATGAGCTTGAAGGAAGAGATGGATGACTCCTAGATGAAGATGCTCTACCACCATTGTCTGATGTAATGTGGTCCTTGGGGACAATGCAATGTCTGCTTCATAATCATTGAGGTAGTTATTGGCCCTGTTAACATTGGAATGATCTTTATTGTTTTCTAAATCACTGTTTTAGATTAGATCCCTGACAGCATTTTTTTGAGGTATCCAAGTATTTTCTCTGTTAGGAAGGATCCAAGAAGGTCCTTGCAGGAGTTAGGGCCTCAGGGAAGAGCTTAAAGATGATTATTGTCCTGTAAAGCCTTTCATTGCACTCAATTCTCTTCATGCATAAACTTAGCAGCCTTCTTGACTTCTTTTTTCTGTTGACTCATTTTGGCAGTAGGTCTTAAGAATAAGAAATACCACTTTTTGCTGCTCATAAAGAGAGGTGATAAGATTTCAAACCCACTGACCTGCAGCTTTGTTAGAGGAGGTGGATATGGTTGTGGGTTTATGTTGTGTTGGGGTTGGGGAAGTTGAATGTTTAACCATGATGGTGATGTTGGTACCATCTGCTGAAGTGTGATTTTACCATGGAACCAGACTTTATTTTGGGAGTGACTGCTGGATATTCTGATGATCTGCCTTGTTCCATAGATCTCATTGTAACATATTAATTAGTTAGAATGAATGAGAGATTATCATTGATTCACTTTATTTTTGCAGGTGTTGGATTAGCTCCTATACTTCTGATCCTCTTTATTTTTGCAGCCATTAGATCTTATCCTGAATTCAGGATAAGTATTTTTGCAGGTACTAGACTGATCCCTCAACTTGTCTCTCATCATCATGCACCACATGGTCAATAAGAAAGATGCAATTATTATTCTTTTCAAGCTTTCATCAACTATTTACAATCTACAGGCAAAAAGACAAACTCACAATTAATTTTCAAGCAACAATGTGTCTGACTTTAAAGGCAGGAAGATCAATACTAAAAAAGACTTTGTTAAAGGTGATAACACAAATCTCAGAAAATTACACAGAATGTGGAAACAACTATCAAACATATAGTCCAGTCAGCCAGTACCCAAAGCACATAGAAAAAGCACACATTGTGAATGGTCATCATGATCTGTGACAAGAAAAGCAGTCACAAACTTGGGTAGAAACCATGGTCTTAGTGCCAATTGCCTAACTAACTTGTTAGGAACATACAATACTTTGGGTGATTGAAACAATATATCATGATTTCATTTGTACATAGAGAAAGAAAAGAACTTTGCATCATTGTCAATCGTAACAAACCTCACACAGATTAAAAGAGTTTAGACATAGAAATAGAGCAAAAGTTCACATATTGCACTACTAATTTTTTTCATTTGGAAATTTTTGAACAAATAAGAAGAGTATTGATGCTAATCAGTGCAAAGTAAACAAGAAACAATGCATAAGTACCTCTTGGTTTTTTAGTTCTGATTAAAGATTACAAAAAAGATTTTTCAAGTGAAAATCAATTCATTCATTGCAGGATTGTTTTGAGTACAGTGCACTTGACATCAAGTTCACTCAGTTATACTCAATTTTATCCATGCTTAGTTTTTTTTTCAAAAACAAGAAAAGATTTGATACTGATAGAAACTAGGTCAAAAGACATCCTAGAAGCATTTGAATAATTTCATCACAATAAGCAAAGCTGTTTTTGAGCAGAGATTATTGTGTTAAATAATGTGATTTTATTGTGTTTTTGAGTAAACGTAAGCTACAATTATTTTTTATCTAACTAGTGCTTACTTCAGTGAAACTTTCAACTTAAAAAAATGTATATTTTATAGAAATGAATTATTGTTTATTTCAATTTTGGACCCACTTTCAATAATTATGATAAGGTGATGGATCAATGTATGTATCATTGCTTTAAGCATAAGTATACAATGGGAAATGTGACCATAAATTCAGGTTCTTTCTGCTTTGATGACCTCCCCTCATGTTTCACAGCTGCTGTAGTTTTGTCCACTAGTTTTATTTCATCATTCTTTCAAATAATTTAGACATTCTTCTATTAAAACTGAAACTGGTAAGTGAATTGTGTCAATAGGTTCTTTTATTTCCACATAGTTCTTGAAGGTTTTGAATCATAATTACATTTGTACAAGAGGAATGCAAAACTATATACACATGATTTATGACAGTTTCTGCCCATACTGTATTTGATGCAGCAGACAAATGTTTGTGGAGGGCCAAAATAGACAAAGAGGAAGACTTTTTGCGCTCAGATAAAAAGAACAGTAAATTAAAAAAAAACTTTTCAGCTGTGAATTACAACCAATACTTTTCTAAAAGGCAATTCAATATGGTCTGATTTGAGACAAATTGTCACCATCTCAATTACATTTCCATCATACATTGAAAATGTATAAAGTTCACTATTTTCATTTAATTTTAATATGGCAAAGTACTTTTTGTTTGTATTTATTCAATCTAATGAGTTCCAACTCTTCATTAAATTTGTCATTCTAATATTTTGGAAAATTGAGACCATCATTTCATCCTTGCCTTTCTTACATTCTTCAATCAAACCCATCATATTAATCGCAAAGCAAAGTCTTCTCAAAATCCTCCATTTTCAGTTGCATGTCACA
This sequence comes from Thalassiosira livingstoniorum, assembly GCA_036939595.1. Classification (NCBI taxonomy): domain Eukaryota; phylum Bacillariophyta; class Thalassiosirophyceae; order Thalassiosirales; family Thalassiosiraceae; genus Thalassiosira; species Thalassiosira livingstoniorum. The sequence continues at coordinate 12,836 of JALLOT010000007.1, read as the reverse complement.
AAAATATTTTGTTTATTAATAGATGATTAGAGTGTTTTAAATAAGAATAAAAAATAAAAAATATCATGTTCAAGTTGGATGAAAACCAATGTGTCTCAAGAGAAGGGGGCAAGACTTGATTATTGAGAAACACCAAATTGAGGGCATCTGTCAAACATCAAAGCAACAAGTGAGAAATAATAAGTTTGTTTTAATATGACATCAATGAGCAGCAAAGAAATTATTATGACTCAGAATAAACCTTTTTTAGGGAAGAAGAAGTAATTAACAGAAAAAAGAAATGTGGTAAGAGACTTGTGAATGAAAAATCAAGGTTGAGGCTGATTGGAAAGCCAAAGGTTTAGGATTTAGGACCCTTAGTATTTTCAGAGGAAGAGCAAATCTTTAGACAGTCATAGTGATCAAGTTGCCTCGGGATCAAGAAATTTTCCTTTTCATTTCCTTTTTTGGAGGTGGTGATGGATTGGGACCAGAACACAATCCTGTCTCTTGGTTTTCCACCTTTGCCTCAATTTTTTGTAATGGGGAAATGTGCTCCCATATTATTTGTTATGAAGGTTATGATTTGATGAGGGTGAGAGACATTTTTGCAATTTTGCTATGGTTGTGTTGTTACTATGGGGCTAATGGTTCTTTTGTGCATTGCTAGTGTGTTGGCTATTAAAATTTATCTGTCTCAACATAAAGGGTTCTGCATGATTTTTTAAAGTTTTAACAACTCTTGCATCTGCAATGCTTTTTTGGTTGCCTCCAGCCCTATATAAAAGTTGACTGGTTATGTTCTTTCTGTTTAAATGGGTATAACTATACCAAAGGGGGTCCCATTGATAAATTTGAAAAACACCAATAAATATTGGTGATCTGTACCAATCATATTTTTTGTCAGGTGATGCCAAAAGACCTCCTGAATCAGCCAAAATGATTGTAAGATAGAGTCATTGTGGAATTATATTATGTAAGAGGGATTTCCATCCCATAATTATCAAAGCATCATTGTCAGAAAGTCATGGAGAAAATGTGATGTTGAAAATACAGTAAGCAGAACCCCATAAAAATTGTTTTGATGATGAAAGTGCATTGTGTGTGATGATTTCAATCGATTTTGTCAAGTGCCTATGTAAGACAATGAAAATGAGAGTGAGAAAATTGGCTGCCTTCAATCTTAAATTTTACTTGTTAAGTCTTTCCAAGAGAAAGTGCTACTGCTAAAATAACCAGTGGTACTCATACTGACATTTACTAAATAAGTATCCTCAAACAGGAAACTAAAAAATAGGTTTAAACAAGTAACAAGAGTAAAGCTACTTTGAATATTAAATTCCTTTTAATTTATAAGTTGGTGCATGAGAGAAATAAAAATGATTAAATTTTTAGAAAAATAAAGTAAAGTTTATTTTGGATAGTGACTTACTTTACTTAATGCTTATTTTAAAGTACATATTTCATTAATATTACTTCAATCTAATTCTGAAAATACACTTGTGACCATCTCTAAATGCAATCAGTGCTATCATTACAACTGAAGAGCAAAATCCATACATTAATCCATCCCAACCAAGAACAGAACATCTCCCTCCTCTATCACATTCTACTTAAAACAGTTGTACCTTATTAATGTTCAGTATGTTTTCTAACTTCTCAACTCCTCAAACCCCCAGTCCTTTTGGATGTTTTAGATCTACCTGAACTTTAAACAAGTCTTGCTCTGTATTTGGGAATTTCTTGGTCTTCTAAATGGATTGGAACAACTAGTTTTATCTCTGACTTTTAAAAATTGAAAATGTTATAGTAATGCAGGACTATTAGCTCACTTGTCCTTAGTCTCTTGTAGCATCTGGTTTACCTTGCATACAAATTTAAAATGGCTACTTGTATATACTGCCTTATCAATGAACATATAATTCATTACTCCTCTAGAGGAAATTTCGAAGTATCATTTTACTTCACTCAGACTTCAGGATCCTCTGATTACACAAATTTTGTCCTAACATGTCTCAGAGCCAAGTCTGTTCCATGAAAATGTGAGGAACTTTCATGTTTGTCAGGTTGATGAATGAATGAAGGAAGTAGTAAGGTAGAAATAAAAGAAGATTCATTACTATTAACTACAAACAACAACAAATAATTCTTACCATGTATGTGTTTACCATCCTTCCTACAAAAATCAGTACAGGTATTATTTCTGCTGCCTGACTCTACCTGAATACAAAACAGAATGTTCCATGTCACTTGTTTGATAAAAAATGGTTACCAAAAGATCATGTTAATGTGTATTGTTATTGTAGATAGTAGTACTTTCAGATTATTTACTTAATTTTTGCTGTAATTCTTTTGTGGTATCAAGAATTGTCATTTGGAATAGGTTTTAAGTTAAAATATGTCAGGGCTCATTAAGTGCTGTATTCAACCATATTATTAATTTTATGTATGTGATAATTGTGATTATCAATTTAAATTGAATTTATAATTGGAAACTTACATGTGGAAAAATCTTGTAATCAATCTTTAAATAGAAAAAAGAAATTGGACTATGTAGCTACTAACCTAGCAGTTGAGTACAGATGAACATGGTGTATTGGCCACTTTTGAAAAATTTGGCCAAACAGATATTTTTGTCTTTTGAGAAACAAGATGCATCATATCAATCAAAATAGAGGGATGTTGTTGGGGGTCTATCCACCATTACATAATATGACATATCAATCAAAATAGAGGGATGTTGTTGGGGGTCTATACACCATTACATAATATGATAGTAAAACAATGAAACATCCTTGAGATGTGTATACTCATCAATGCTTGATACTAATGCATTGAGGTTCTAAATAAATTTATCAGGGTTGCTGTTGTCTTTGTACTTTTCATGTCATACAGTTTTTCTAAAAGTTTTTTTCTACAAAGACAACTAATGCACCTATGTTGTCAACCAAAAAATCAAAAATAGATCATAGATTATGTTCAAAGGGTGTCAGTATGGCAGAGAAACTGGTTTTCTAGAGTCTCAGTGACAATGATATAAAGAATTGATATGTCTACTCATCTAAATGAGATTTAAAATTTGTTAGTCGTTACTACATAGGCTACTAGTTTATTACTCAACAAGTAGTAATTTATATTTTACCACATAATAAAATTTAGATTTCACCAGTGGTGCAATTTGCCTTTGAGAATATTATAAATGCAACATATTACAGCACGCATTCAGTGTGTTTTCCTAATTGAATTTAAAACACAATAAATCATATGAATTGTGTTGCCTGCTAGAACATTCAGTAATATTGACTTATCAACTTAACATTAGTGATGTTTGGCACCATAAATCAAGATGGAATATCAGCCATCACCTACTTAGATCTGTGAATGTGAATACTTTGGGTACTTGTTAGTTTTAGATAAAAATGGCCATATTTTTTGGGGGACAGAATACCCACTAAAAAATTGTTTTAGACATGACAAAAGTTTATCTTTTAAGTTTCAAGTGCAAGAGTTCTTTAGCTGTGACCTGTAGATATGGTACTATTGTAGTACTATAACTTGGTCAGCTTGAGTTTTTATGACCTGTGGTATGTTTTCACCATAATCAAAAACAGGTAGACTCCTATAGACTTAGATCTAATATGATTAGTGTATTATGGGTTTTTCAAATTAAAGTGAGTGTGTAAGAATAGATAAATTGCCAAAGGTAAAAGAAACTTTTTGAAACAAATGTCCATATATAAGTCAGAATATGTATGACTCTTCAAAATGCATTTTTGTTTTCTAAATTGAGAATTAGGAGCATGGTTTCATTGATTTCTTTTAATCAATCTTCCACTTCTATACAGACACAAACTATGAGGCAAATAATTTTATGGACTTTTGTTTTGTGTCAAATAAACATGAATGAAATCACACTAACAGCATAAACATCAATGAAATTACAATTGATATAGCCAAATATTATATGGTGACTGTATTCTTGGTCTATACAATTAATGCCGAATGAATTTATTCCAAATAACAAAAGTAATTTTTGATTTTTTCATTCCCCAATGATGTATGAATGTCCAAATTTACTTGATAAATGTATTTTTTTTATTCTCCTTTTGATTTGAAAAATGTTTCCTTTTTTGTGGCAAAAAAGATTGTAAAGACATTGTTGATCATCATATTTGTGTTGTCTGAGAAAAAAAATATCTCAGCACTGCAAAAAATACAAGATTGAATGATGAACTTATTTTTATTCGTAAAATGTTAATATTCCTCAATTTACTCTCATGTTAGAAGTAAGCAAAGAATAAAAACATCTAATATTTTATTACATTTTTGAATGACAAACTCAAATACACTACATAACAAATTTTTGCATGGATTGTTATTTTTGATGAACTTGTTGTTTGTTATTGTTATTTTAAATACATGATTTTTTGTACACTGCTAAAAAAATATAAATAGACAATCTTTTAATTTCAATCATTGAATCATAACTATTTTATTAATGAATGATAAAATATGAAATTTAATCTTTGTATCAATATGCTGATGTAAAAAATGAAGATGTAGAATTATTTTGGTCTCTTTGTCCAGCAATCAACTATATCTGTTAATCATTGATCTCAAGTTTTGCTATAGTCAGGATATGACGCTTCTACTTAAAAAACAATCATCAAGAATGGGTCACTATAATTGAGTAAAGACAAAATAAAAATATGAATCACTTCAGTTAATAAAAAGAACAATTTGAATTGGTTCAAAATCTTAGTACATCTTTGTCCCAACAAGAAATAAGTATCGATGTCCTTTTTGTTTTTTGATGTATCACATTATATTGTATATGCCCTTTTGATGTTTGTACTTGTAATGACCATAAAAAATAGAAGTACATAAAACAAATCAAATCTGGGATAATACTACTCTTGTTCACATATTTTCTGACCATGAGTTATCATTTCATCAAAAACTAACATATACTTGTTATATATTTGATGTTTTCAATGAAGCGTTTCATGGATGACAAATACAGCAACCAAATTAACTACTTTTTGTGACTCAATACAAATCAAAACCCAATGGCAAGCCAAATTGATTTATTTCTGGTTTATTATATAGTGAAACCTTGGTCATACTGAGCAACATCAAGAAATTAAAAGCCATATCTAGTTTCATATCACTGATTGATTTGGTAAATATGTATTTATTCATTATTTTTGTATTTTGTCATCATTAAGATGTAATGGTTTTCTAATATTGTACAACCTGATTTCCTGTGGATATCAACAGATCATCTCAGATGCATAATACTTTTCTTTAGTTCTAGATCATCATGTATTTGCATTGTCATAGCTACAAAGCAACAAATGGAAGAGAATTGAATATTGTTTTCTGCCTCATGAAATGGCTGTCATACCACCAGGAGGGTGGAACTATGTATCTAACCTAGTACTATTGGAGGTGTAACTAGTGAGGCTGCCATTTTTCTCTCCAATTACACCAATAACCAATTTTGAGACAAAAACAGCTAGTAAACAGCATTCTACCATTTTTTCTGCATGGTTACAAGTTTAACTATTCTGTGGCAATTTAAAGAGGCTCCATGGAAAATAGTTTGGGGAAATATGTACAATGGAGTAGTGTGTCCTTGTGTTCTCATGCTTATGTCTTACCACAGACCAGTTATGTAACTAAATATGTACCAGTTTATGTAGAATCCTACTTATTTGCTGGTTCCAATGTTTTTTTAATGGCAACAGAGCTAATCAATTTGTGGAGCTTTAGACTTCCTACCTCATGTATTCCCAATTGGAGAAAAAGCATACATCTTACCAACTTCGAATATTAATGACTGATTATTTCATACAATCACTTAAAGAAAATTCAACACAAAACTGATTTTTTTATGAAATTGTTGAACATTCAATCTTTCAACAATAATGCCGATCAATCTAGCCTTTTTCAAAATGAAATTAATGAATTTTTGTTGAATATGAGCAACAAGGCCTTAAAATCACTAGTCCCAAATTGAAAAGTTTATATGGGATTCAGCCCATGACAAAAACATACCATGGGTTAGAAAATGCCATTTTTTAAAATCTGACTGAGTACATACGATGCACACACAATAAAATAATACTTGTGTCAGAGAAAATCAAGATTCAAATTTCAGCTAGGAGAGTGTGATCTTGGAAGCAAAAAACTGCCTTAATTTTTGGGAACATTTTTTTGATTTTAATGTATTTTTCTGCATATTTTGTTATTTTTCTCAAAATAAGCAACAAAAATAACAAAATACAACAATAAAACAGCAAATAAACATAAATTTGTTATTTGTCATTGATTTTTTGTTATTGTTCTTTGAAAAAATAAGGAGAACCCAGGCAGTAAAAAGATTTTTTGAATAGGTCAATATAAATATGTAACTCCTTTTTTCTTGCATTTTTGTTATTTTTATTTTGTTTGGATCAGGTTTGGATCGTTTTTTGAAAAATATCATAATTAATTTCGTTTTATGTTTTTTGGAATTCTTTTAATTATCGCAAAAAATACGTCACGATTTTTCATGACTGATAAAAATCCGTGTTTCTTTCACGTGATTTATTATTATCAAGAGTGACTTCCGACTTCCAGATAGACTCTGTTGACTTCCACCCTCTTCCATCCCAACATGTTTCAACACCTGTTCATTCTGGGTTCTTCCATGGCTTCTATCAAGGGAATTCCCTTGCTTCTATCTTCCATGAAAAATGACAGGATTTTTCGTGTTTTTACGAAAAGAATGAAAAAAGTAGCACACGCAGTGTTTCCGCTGCCTGGGTTTACTCTGTGCTCTAGAGGTTCTATTGTATGCTCTAGAGTCTGTGCAGTCTCTCTCTGCTTGATAAAAAATGATTGCCAACGGTTGCCAAGATTGTTTTACGGATTTTCGAGGATTTTCCTTGATTTTTTTGTTTTGCGCCGAGTAATTTTTATCATTGTGTGGAGTCATTGTCGTTTGCAGCCTCAATAAATACCCATTGCGATGGGCTGCTAAAAGATGTGAAGCAAGGCCGCAGCCAAAATGTAACTTGAATGACGATGGTGTGCCACCATCCGCCATGAGTGCCAGATTCTATTAAATGCAGTTCTCATGCACCTCTCGCATCGCATTTTTCAACTCCCTCAATTGTTGCTCTGCCTTAAGCATTGATGCTTGACACGTTTGGGATCAAGGCGCTGATGTTGGTTGATGCAAACAAGATTGGAAGGTGTCATTTTTTGTTACTACAATATTGTACCATTATTATTTTTTTTATGCAGTCCTCCAATCCTTCATCCGCTCGCGTTAATATTATTGTGTGACTGGTGTCCGCTTTAAATCTTGGCAAGATCGGGTCCAGGATCAAACCATTCAAGATTCCATGTACACTCCAATTTCATCCAGATTCAGCCTGATAGAGTTTGTTTGTTGCAATAAACTTGCTATTGTACAGTAATAATATAAGTTGGCACCCTTTCATAATCAATCTTTCAGGATTGTATCGTGTTTGCCGTTATTTTTCCTTTCACAAGTTCATGCTTGGCGTCTAATATTGCACTGGTAGCAAAAAATGATGTTTAGAAACACTGTTGATTTCATTATTTTCATAGTTTTTTTTGCTGGTTGTTTACGAAAGGGATCAGTGTAAATATTTTGCATGTCTTTTGATTGCACAGTTCAGATGGTGCGCAAGGGTTGTTCTTGACAATTTGACTGTGCGATAAAGGAGGATGAACGCAATTCTAATTGATAGTAACTGTAATGGTTTTTATTTTTCTATCTAGATGTAATAGGCTACACGTTGTAGAGTGCGAAAAGTGCAAGACAAAGTGTTGCGATCGGAACCTCATGGCCGACAGACATTGACTTGGTTTATTTCATTCGAAACTCTTCCCCAAAATACTAACTATCCAATGTTACGAAAGGTTTGTTTACACAACGTATTACTGTTATCAATTCAAAATACAAAGGAATAGATCAAAAAGTCAGGACACACGATGTGAATTTAAATTTCATAGCTAGAAATATTTATTAATCTACCAAAAGTAATAATAGCGGGATGTATCTGTACAATATTGCAGTGCATCGCATTGGCTCCAAGCAAAGATCGACAATGGAAACACCATGAAACACTCCACGCGTTTCACTTCGTCGTCTTGCCTTTCTAGACACGAGCTTGTTCCAATCGGCAATTCACAGCCAATATTAGCAGTTATAGCAGTTTGTATACATGAGGTGCATCCACCATGACAGCTTACACGTCAAGCAAGCCTGGTGTAACCTCTACTTAGGACAGGGAAAGTAGCATTCAAAACTCTGAACACTTGCTACGGGCCCTTACGAAAAATCGTACAGTGGGCCTACGAAGTCTCCGCATCGGCAAACGATGGAACCTGAGACGTCCACAACAGTCATCACAACTCCAAACTGAAAACACAATCGTCTTCTAGGTCGTCGTTGTGGGCACCATTGTCACCTTCGACATAGTAGCGTTCGGCCTGATGAGACATGGTCGAAATCGACCCATCGCTTGGAGACTTGGCCACTGGCGCCGTTCCGTAAGGCGAGAGAGTGGAAGCTTCTTCGTCAATGTAAGAAACATCCCAACCGTCGTCGACCCTCTGGAAATCAGATTGATTCTCCTTCGTCGCAATAAAATAGGAGTCGTCTTGGTCTTCTTCGTACTGAGACTTCTGCTGAGAGCAATGACCGTCATTCGCTCCCTGCTTCGTCATTATGATCCCTTGAAGACTCTTTCGGCTTAGCGGATGGACGTAGCCGCCGCTCGCCACGCACTGGTTTTGAATTTGAGATTGCATCCCGACTAGAAGTCGGGCGTACATTCTCACGTCCTGGAATTCGGCCGTGCGCATGTCGTCAGCTAGCTGCAACTCCGAGGGTGTTCTGTGGATGTGCGACTTTGGCAAGGGAATGGAATTCGAGTGGAGGTGGTGTGGTTCCACACTGCGCGTAGGTTGGCAGTCATAACTTTGCCCTTGTTTTGGGATGGAGACAGGTCCGGGCCCAGAGACAGGTGACACTTTCATCGGACCCGCCGCTTGGCGTCGCTTCTTAGAAATGGACGACCAATCTGGAACGAAAACTTGTTTGCTGCGAGGGACCGTTGTTCTTGTCCTTGGAACCATGTTGCTGGCGGTTGATTCTTCGTTTCTGGTGGTATTCATGGTGGCTGGTTTAGAGATTACAATTAGAGCACAACTGCTTTAGTAATTGTTGGGTGATTATGGAAAAGTGTTGAATAGTGCGTGCTTGTTTCGTCAATCATCGAATTGAGATTGTGGGAGATTGTGGGCTTGTTGGTTGTGGGACCAGATAATAAGTAGGTGGCTATTATGGTATTGTACATACTGTACTCTTGAATTGCTATGACATTCGTGATTTTTTCTATCATTCTGGGGGTTAAGCCAACCTTCCAAGTTGATTGGTAGGGGTCAAAAACCACCAAATTCATCAATTAATGGTCTATTATCATTGGAATTGATGAGTAAATTGGTGCTGCTTTAAGCATTTTCAAAGAGATTACTAGAAAATAAATTTTTAATAAAACGTACAATTAACATAAAAGAAGGTAGTAACTTCATGGTGTCTTTTCGAAATTTCAAATACAAGTAGTTTGTGAAGTCAAATTCTGAAATAAGGCCTATCTAGATTTTTTTTCAATGTCACGCATCAGTGTGCATATCTTAGCCCCACTTACCTAGTAAATTATTAGGCATTCCTTAGCGTCATTCAAAAAATAATATCACTGCCGAACCCATTCTCACCATGACAATGCCATCATTGCCGTCCATGTTAATCACCCCCGCCCAAACATAACAAGAAAATAACTCAATTCTGTAGACATTCTCACCCACAATCGAATGGCACCACCAACAGGGTCACGTGTACCGTGTCGTAAACGAGGACGGTCGCGTAACGACGCCCAGCACAGCAACAGCAGCGAAGTCTGGACCAATAGCCGTCACCGAAGTGCTGAGCCATCAAACCCAGCACCATCTCAAGACCAACCATCTTCTTCTCCTTCATCTAATTCCATTAATTACTGTCAAAATTGCCGTGTTGACATTAGAAGCCACCAAGACTACGTGGTGCTGCAACCATGCGGACACACATTATGTCCGTGCTGCATGTTAACGAATCAGTTTCAGTGCGTCGACGGCTCATGCCCAATCACTTCGTGCCGTTGGCCGAACAACAAAATTGCAACATGCAAGTACATTTTTTCAGATGGGAGGACCAAAGAAATAATACCCGCAAACACCGATGCTGAATTTCTAGAGGAGAACCTGCCGATGGAGTTTTTACTTGATCGGCACCGAGTTGAATTACGAGGCAGTGACAGTACATCCGGCTTTGTATTTTTTGGTGGGAGCATTGAAAAATCTTCTAGCGGACAGTACATCACTAATACAATTTCATTGCCTTTTTTGGTATCCAAAGAGGAGGGGGGGGTCGCATTGGACAACTATGCAATTGATCAAGTTCGAAAGTTCTTCTGCTTTTTACACCCAATAATCATCCCGCCATCAAAACCAAAAATTGACAACCTCCCAGTGCTGTCCCCACGGCAGTTTTTGGAGCTATGTGTTGGTGAAATTAGACCATTGGATGCCGCCCTTTTTGCTCTGGCTACTGGCGAACCCAAACCAAACTTCAAAAAAATACTTGACCATGGCTACCCAGATTTTCAAAGTCAGTATCTTGCTGTCATTGCTTCAACTGACCTCATTCTCAGATTAAACACCACCAGTCCGGGATTCTTTCAGTTGATGTTCAGCGACCTTATAGCCCGTCAGAAAACATCGGTGTTGTTTAGAGAGGTGTGCAGTGCATTCAGACTCGCTCCATCACGAACATTTAATATCAAGCACCGTGCCATCGAAGTTATGAACTCACTTGCTAAGGGAGTGCATCCTCATCCTCGTGATCTAGTCACTGTTTTGTTTGACAATGTTGGATTCAAAGTGCTTGGCAAGCAAGCAGGGTATGATCAGTGGACTTTGGTGCAAATTATTGTTACAAAAGAAGAGGAATTGAAGAAACTAGGCTTTTACCAGGATGGATTGGACTCTGAACGCATCTCCCGTGAGCCAAGTGCCGATTTTGATGAGCTTAGAGAATCAATGACTCCAGATGGGCTTGCAAATTTGATTGTAAGCGAGGCAGTGTTGATTTATTTTTGACGGCACTTCAATTTGCTCTGCGTCTTTTTTCTGTGACTCATAAGACAGATTACATGCGGCTGTGCATCGATCTCCTTGTGTGGCATCATTGTGCATCACCTGCACTCCGCGTCATTTATCAAAATTGTATATTCACTATGTTGACTTCAAAAGGCAATCCAATTTTCTCTGATTTGTTGATGGAACTATCAGTGATGCATATCCGTGCAACTTTAGGGAAAGTACATCGAACCGGAATGGAGTTGGCAATTGAATACGAAGTTGAGGCGGTGCCGAAGCGGGAGAACCAGAGCACAATCGGCAGCTCTCTTCGTAACCGAACCAAGATTCACTCATCACATACACGCGTCTACGACGAGCTTACCAAAGGTGGGATATTTGATGAAGTATATAAAGAGGTGAACCGTATGCAGATTTGGGTCGCAGGCAAACCTCCTCTCCTAGCTACGACAAAGGATGGCCCCATTTACGCCAAAACAGACAGCCTAGAGGTTCCTGGCCGTAGCGGAGGCAAGCTTCTTCCAATCATATTATCATCAATAACTGTTGAAGGTGAACGGCGGGTGAAAGAGTACTTCAAGTCCAATTACGTTAATAACGGATATCAAATAGAAAGGTCGGAGAAGCTAGTTTCTCTGTCCAAGATTCCATCAACCGTTGCACAATTGCAATCACTTCGAACGCAACAGATCGCACAAGCAACGTCAACGGATGCTAAAGTTCTACAGAATCTCTTTAAGATTTCTGATTTAATCATCGAAATAAATCGGTTGCGGGACGAAGACAATGGAGTACAGGTTCCATGCATTAAAAATGTGTCCACTATGGGTCACATTGATTTTGCAAAATTTCTTTCAAAGTACAGGAAAAAGCTTTTTACTCTAAATCCATCCACCAAAGAAGAGCTGATTAAATCAATCAACGAACACTTCAAAGACAACAAATCAACATCATGGGCGACGAGATACAAACAGTTACTACATCCGCTGTTTAGCTTATCAGAAGGGGTATTAAAATGTGAACGATATACAACAACATATGATCCGTGCATAGACGATTATGAAATGGCCGATGAGGAAGAATGAGGTAAGAGGATAAATTTTTCAAAGTACTCTTGTGTTTGTCCGAATCGATGGACCAAGTACATCACGGACTTGATCCACTGTCTTGCCCTTGGTCGTCTGTTTTCGCTTTGCCTTCTTCTCCTTGTAGTGTGCATCAAGCTGTCTCTCATTCGTGAAAATCTTCAGATTATTATTAACTCTTCCTTCAAAACTTTCTCCATTTTCAATCTTCTTGCGATGGTATTCTAATGCGTGATTGAGGAAACCACAGTCAACTAATTCCTCTTGTAACTTATTCAGCTGCTGAAAACCGCAGCCAGCAACAACTTGAATATCACACTCCTCGCGTAGCAAGTCTTCTTCGGGAACGAAGCCATTACGTGGGGGAGACTTAAGTTTATTAATAGAGATACTTATTGCCGTTGTAAGTGCAGTTGAATCCCCTTCTCTGCCGCTGATCCGTGTTGCCTGTCCATAACTCATGATTTTTCTTTCGGCAATTTCTTTCTTTTTTCGTGAATGATCACAGACTTGGTGGCGAAGTTCCGTCGCAGGGTCAGTTGACAATCTTCGCTT
>JALLOT010000006.1:18876-38133 GCA_036939595.1 Thalassiosira livingstoniorum | reverse complement strand
ATGAATACTCCCTTCATTAGGAAAAGGGTTAACTCAAGCTACGCTTCTAGAGTTATTATCAGTGACATCATAATTAAACAATTCATGATGGAATCTGGAGCTAAACAGCTGTCTCAGACTAGTGCCTATGTCAGGCCCCAAATTCTTTCTCCAGTTCAACAGGAACTTATGATTTGGCATCATTGCCTTTAACACCTACCATTCCATGGAATTTTATGCTTGCTGAAGCAGGTCATCTGTCAAAGCATCTCTTAGAATGTAGGGATTTGAAGCCACTTTGTGTTTCTTGTCAATAGGGACAAGCACATTGTAGACCTTGGCAATGAAAAGGAAAGACCTTGGGCTCCATTAGAAAGAGCCTAATCAAGTTGAACCAGGCAATGGAGTCTCAATTGACCAGATTGTTTCTTCTCAGCCCATTCTTATATCTCAAATGTCTGGCTTCTTGACATCAAAGTGCATTTGGGACACGTCCACTTTTTTTAGATCACACTTCAGACTTTGTGTATGTACATCTGATGTGTGATTTCACTCTTGATGAGACCTTGCTAGCAAAGGAAGCTTGGGAGAAGCTTCATTATCAAACAGGCAGGTCTGTGAAGCATTATCAATTGGATCATGGAAGTTTTGCCAATAAAGGCTTTCTGGCTTCAGTTAATTCCAAGTCACAAACAATCTTCTTTTGTGGAGTTGGTGCACAACACCAAAAGGGAATATTTGAGAACAAAAACAAAACATTGACATTGGGAGCACAGGCACTCCTTCTGCATGGTATTTGCCATTGGCCACAAATGATTGATACCATGTTCTAGCCTTTTGCAATGAAAGCTGTTGCTGAACGTCTGAACAGTCTACAACTTGACTTGAATGATATCTGTTGAGGAGATTCCAGTTAAAAGCTTTCATACACTCTTTTGTTCCATGTATGTTCTTGACTCTTGCCTCCAGAATTCCATAGGCACTTGCCCTCCACAACGGGAACCGCATTCTTGTGTTGGCGTTTTTTGGGACAATCCCCATTTTATGCCAAGAGTGTTGTCCTTGTATTTAACCCTCTGACAGCAGGCCTCATGAGCCCACAGTACCATTACCATGTTGTCTTCAATGACAATTTTTTGACATTTCTGTACATGGAAGCTGGGACAGTTCCTCCAAATTGAGAAGATTTGGTTAAGAACTGTTCTGAGTAAGCTTTGCCAGAGCACTTTGATCTTGTGGCTCCATGGATCAACAGAAGTGACAGCGGATTCAATCCCAATTATGGATCTGTACATAGTGGTGCCTGATCAGCTCACTCATGTCAGTTCAGTGCCTCCTGTAAACCAGCTTAAAAGAAAGATGTCCTGGTAACTATGACTGTTGAAGAGGCGGGCACTGCAGAAGGTTCACCTCCAAAATATTCTAGGCCATTGACTTGAATCCAGGAGAGAGCAACCAAGAAGGACAATGGTCACTCCAACAATTTTGATGGCAACAATGCAACAGCTACTACTGCTAATGACAACCTCAAAATACCACAACAAATTAATCTTTATGAGGCAGGGTTGAAACAATCTCCTCGGCTACAGGAGAATTGTGAACAAGAGGCAAAGGCTAAAGCCCATGCCACTTATGGTGGCATAGCAACAAAAATATTCTTTGGTTTATTTACATTGTTCTCTTTTGTTTCGAAAATGCGTTGCCACTTCATTGTGTAAACCCAAATGCTACATACACATAGCAATTGGTAAAACAGTCCCACAAAGTGGGTGAACTGTACAATGGCATGGTGAAATAACTTCACCATTTTGTATTCTACACTGATGTATCCTCCAATGAAACTTTCCCCTATCATCAAGCTATGAAATAGAAAGATAAACATAGCTTTGTTGAAGCCATATAAAAGGAGATATCAGATCATTAAGGTCAAAATCATTGGTCTATAGTACCTTATGCATCTCCCCCAGCCAATGACAAACCAATTAAAGCCGCTTGGTCTTTCAAATGACAAAGGAAACCAGATGGCTTGCTCCTGAAGCACAAACCCCAAATATGTGCTCATGGAGGAATGCAGCAATGGGGAGATAGTTACTGGGAGACAATCACTGGCTATGAATATGTTGAGTGTGGGCTTCTTGCTATGCATCTTCAAAATTTATAATCTTGAATCAAAGGCCATAGATTCCATTCTTGCTTTTCCACAAACAGAACTTGAAGAAGATATATGGATGTACTTGCCTATCTGTTTTCAGGTTGAAAATTAATTGGAATTGGACTACAATCACAAATTCATCCTAAAATTAAATACATCCATGTATGGACTCAAACAAGTTTTGTATAACTGGTTTGAGAAGCTAAAAAAGGCACTAAAAGTAAGGCAATTCAATCCTTCCAAGATTGACCTGTGCATTTACCTCAAAAAAGACCTGATAGTCCTGACATATGTTGATGATTGTATCATCATGGGCAAATCAATGAAAGCACATTGATGAGCTCATAGAATTGCTAAAGAATGGCCCAATGAGATTCATCCTAACAGACAAAAAAGACATTGATAAGTTCTTGCATAGTATAGAAATCACTCAACTTGATGAAAACTGATTTAAACTCTTGAAACCCTTCTTGACCGATCACATCGTCATTTTCTTTCTTGGATTTGAAAATAATGAATACAATCTTCAAGTTGATTCAAAATCCACACCATTGGCAAAGACAATCCTTAACAAAGACTTGGCAGGCAAACCTCAAAATGTAACATGGAAATATAGAATGGCTATAGGTGTGCTGCAATACCTTGAAGAAATTTGAGACCTGAGATAGCAATGGCAGTGCATCAGGTAGCTTGGTTCTGGAATAATAACCCTAAACTATGCCATGAAAAGGCAGTTAAATAAATTGGGCAATACCTTCTACATACCAGAAATGAAGGATTGGTTTTTGAACCCAGCATAAAGAAAGGACTTGAAGTATATGTGGATGCCAGTTTTGCAGGAGTATGGACAGCCACAGATTCTGATGATGCTGAAAATGTAATGTCACGCACGGACTATGTGATTATGTATGCAAACTGCCCATTAGTCTGGTCCAGTAAGTTGCAAACTGAAATTGCACCCAGGACTGCAGAGGCCAAATACATTACATTATCCACAGCTCTTTGGCAAGTTCTGCTTCTGCCTCTAATGACAATTATGGAAGAGATCAACAAAATCTTTCCACTCAAACTCACAAAACTAAACTTTCACTGCACTGTGCATGAGAACAATCATGCATGCATTAAAATGGCAACTGGTACATAGTTCACACATTGTACTAAACATATTGCATTGAAATAACATCACTTCAAGTGGCATTTGAAGCATGGTCAAATTAAAATACAGTATTGCCCAACTCATTTACAAAAGGCAGATATCCTGACAAAGCCATTGGCAGATGAACTCTTTATGGCCTTCACCATATGCTTTGTGGCTGGAATTAAGTGGTTGCCCCAACATGAGGGAGTGAGAGAATACACTACTTGTAGGAATGTTATTTACTATTTATTGGATATGTATTCTTGACTAGATATGTTTACACAATCCTTAATGGTCATTGGCTTATAATATTAAGATATATGTTTTGTTACCTCCATGGTCAAGGTGTATCATCTCAATGGGTTTATTGTACATTTCTTGAAAGCTTCAATATTTTGATGAGTTGCTCATGAGAGGCTTCCACTGCACAATATGTGACCAAATCTTTTCTTCTTCTCTGTTACTCTTGCCCTTGCTGCTAAACAAGGTCATCATGCAGTTTTTCTTGTACTGTGAAGCTTTATCAATTTATAACTGAGTCAAAGCATCTTGAAATTGCAGGGATAATGAGTAAGATTATACAATTTCTATATACTTAGTTTCAAACTGGTCAGATCTACATGCATAACTTTTGACTGGCCATTGAAAACTCTTGTTAATGTGGGCTTGGGCCAAACCACCAACAGTATGAAACCCAATTTTTCCAAAACAGTAAATCTGCAAAATTCCTCACTGAAGTTTTTCTTATTTTGCACTTGGTCATAATTGGAATTGTGAAGGTTGCAGAGGCTGCCACCTTGAATCAAGACAAAGTTCCAAGATTTTTTGCTTAATCCATAACTTGCCAAGAATACCATTGGCTGATTCTGGCACATACATCAAACATAGTAGATCTTCTGTTATTCCTTTTGTATCTAGTTTTGGATGAAAAAGTTCTTGATGTAAATCTTTGTAAGGCAAAGATTCAGGTTTCCTTCCAGAAATAGTCCCAATGGATACAACTTTCTTCTCCCCTAACATTTGATACAGGTGATCTCTCAGTGGCATCACCTTACTGCAGGCTTCATCATAAACCCATACTGTGTAATTTTTGTCAAGACAGATGCTGTGTTCATCTTGAGTTCAAAGCAAAGCACCCTCAAAAGCATCAATCATGACTCCCATGTCTGAAACAGAGAATTTTTAGGCATGAACCAGAATTTCAAGAAGTGCTGGGAATCATAGAAATAAAAAAAATACTATGTTAGATACTTTGTCAAATAAATATCCAAAGCCAAATGTAATAATTTATTTACCTCAGTGGGATAACAATAGAAATATGAAAGATGGAACAAAAAGAAGTTTAAGCAATTATCTTGTTGATTGTAAGTATGATGTGCATAAACTCCAGAAGTCTATATGAAAAGCTTGTCTGGCAAAAAAAGCAGAGTTTTGTATGTCAAGTCAACACAATACTGATGGTTGTGGTATAAAGCACAAGCACTATAAAAGCACCCATTACAACTGGAACCAATAGATCATTTTAGATATAACAAAATTGTATCTTGGTGGTTGTTTCACATTAAATTCACAAATCACTCCAACTTTATTAATTAGTTGCAAGTTCTTTCATAGATTTATACAAAGTGAACAAATTTGATCCAATTCTGCTGAAAACATGAGGTTTGGATGTGCATGTTGAATCTCCTTCAAGTCACCCTCCTAATAATTTCATATGACTTTGTCTAATCCATCCTCTTTGATTAAAACCACAAAACAGAAGTGCTGCAATCAAGAAATTTCAAGAATGAAGATTTTTGAGATATCATTTTTAGGATTCTCTATGCATATTTTCATAACCAAAGTTTTTGTGCATCATCTTACAGTAAATGTAAGGTTAAATGTACTGATTGTCAAGCAGCCACTACCATTTGTTGAGTCTGACCACTCAACTACCAGTAGTTCTCCCCCCTAGGGCATGTGTGTGGGATTGGAATTGAGTGTCTGTCAATTTCTAAGGCTTTTTATGAGCATTTTCAATCTGTATCAGAACCATGCATAGCTAGAAGTCTTTTCCCCCTAGTAATACAAGTACATGGCCACTTTCCATTCCATGATCTGAAAGCATCAGCAATTTGAAGAGACTAAAAAGATACCATTTGATTATTTTCTGCACCAAAATAATCCCAAGCCTATTTAAAGCTCTAGTCAATTATGCTTGATCATCTGTTGCTTCCCATTTTTTGACCCTTTTTTATCAAATAATTTTCTCATGAATATTTTGATAAAAAAGTTAAAATCTTCTAAGGAAGTAGAAGTAGACTAGTCTCAACTGTTCCACTCAATTGTTTGTCCACACATTGTATTACTACATGGAAAATATCATTGTATCAATAAAATCCTCCAACACAATCCCAACACCATGAATATTCATACTAACAACTCAGTCATTGACATAAAAGAATTTTTGTTGTAAGAAAGATTGAAGCATCCATCTCAGCTTGCCCCAATTAATGTAATACAAGCTGTCAAAGTTAGGTGCCATTGTGCCTGCATCATCCATTCTACTACAAACCAGAATGGTAGACTTCACCAAGCCTTAGTTGCTAACAATGTTGCTACATAATCCAATATAATCATTGGCATTATTGTTCCAGTGCAATGTATATACTGGCCAATGCAAAACCACCTACCTAGTATGACAGAGAGAAAGAGTGGAGCAAAAACCTTGGTTTCAGCAGCATCATTAAAGAACCTCCTCCAAACAACCAGATATTTAAACAAACAATTCAAAACTTTGCCTTTGCCCATGCTAACAACACTGCAACATACCCAAGTCTCACCAACACCAATAATCAGTTGAAACAAATTAATCATGGTATTCAAGAATTCCAACATCAATTGAATTCCATGAGCCTTTCCTGGGGGTTGCATAGCCGTAGCTGAAGCAATTTTACCTACCAAACAACTCATGGATATCAATCAATCATATCAGCTCATCCACATGGGACTTCTAGCAACTCCTTGTCAATTTCAACCTTCTCCACCACCTTGTACTATCTACAATCTTCAAAAGCAGCCATCACAAGAATTTCCAAAACAAAAAAACTCTGGTAGCAAGCCTATGGTACAGTCAGGGGTGTGAATTAATGCATTTCACAGCCACTAAAATGTATGAATACAAAACTCTATTGATCCATCTAGGAAAGGAACAACTGATGGAACATCAATCAAAACTACCTCAATAGCAACAGGTACAAAATAATTACAAGTTAAAGAAACGGACAACATGTTGTGAAATTACAACAACAAATTAGTTCTGTGATATGAAAACATTCATCCTGCTGTAGAATGCATTGGCTTTTGCATACTTTTTGGTTTGTTGTTCTGTCATCAAACATAGTCCTTCCCAACCAGGGCCTTTCCATGTGCAGATGATGCAATAGATTCACCACCACAGAACCTCTACTCTCCTTCATTCATTTATATTTGAAATAACACATACCTTCTAAAAATCTATCTAAATTTATGATACAAACTTTAAAAATTGCACTGTTGCTACTATTGTGTTTGCATGGCATAATTCATTGCAACCATGCTGTTAAAAGTAATTTCTAGGCACAATAGCTTCATCAAAAAATCCAGTATAAATTAATTAGTTTGATTTTGCAATTCTTTGTTTTTGAGATACTAAATCATGGAGCAATAAGCAGCTGTTTTGTTGCCATCAAAAAATCTTGCAAAGGCAAAAGGATGGGTTTGCCATTGATGGCAATGGAAATTTCCAAAACCAACAAGGGAAAAAACTATAGCATGTTATTGAGAGCAATAGATGTGATGATGGGATCGTCCTTTGTCTTTAGGCCTTAAATCCCATCTCAACACATGGTTGATATTGCAATTACCATCAATCATAGTTGAGAGATGGTGAATGCAATGGTCCATCACTGTCAAAAACAAAATGCAATAGCAACACCACTGGCATGGAAAGAGGTGATAATGGGATACATAGCCAAAAAATGGGTTTAGAATCCATCATCACACTACTTCCATAACATCCATTACAATAATGGCAATTGCAATGCTTTGTAGATGGCAATTTCAATTGCAATGGCCCATGTTATGATCATCGGTGCTGGTTGAAAATTGCATTGTCACCACTGAGGGAGAAAATATCACACATGCAGTGTGGTAAGTGGGATCCAAGGCTTTTTGGCCTTAAATTTCTCTTCCAGCACTGATTTTCCTTTCAACCATCTTCCACATTGTTCATTGGAAGAAGGCAGAAGATGACTGCAATCATCTTTTGCACTGTTGTTTGTGGTTCTGATGGGAAATAGCATCAACACACAAATGATAATTCAAATGAGATTGCAATTGTTGTTGGATGGTTCACATGGTTCAAGAGTTATTGGGACTTAGACCCCATCCAAAAATTATGTTCCACAATTATGGAAATTGTGGTTGTCAACATTTTTGGAATGGCAACAAAACTCAACAGGTGCAAAAATAAGAGCAGTGTGGTTTAGTGACTCTCATAGTTAAGATAAGTAGATAATAGATGTACTAATAATCATCAGTTCTGGGTTAAGCAAACTGGTATGGTCACTCTTATGTTATTAATTGTACTGTTCCTTTTATGAGTATTCCATATGCTATTTTGGGGTATGTGTAAATAGAGTGAGATATGTGTTTAGAAAAAACTAAAAATGCTGTTAAACAAAATATTTTAAATCTAATTTTAAGAAAATTTCTTGCAGTTACCTTTTGACAGACTGTCAGGAGAGTGAAATTAGGAGCAGAGTTAAGAGCAAAACATGCAAAAAACTTAATTTTAAGGGTTACTTTGTCTGGGTGGTTTTCTCACCCACCCACACACTAATGATAAATTGTTGTACATTATTTGTTTAAGAATCAATGCCCACATTCAACCACATTTATTAATATAAACACAAAATAGCTGTTGACAGTGACAGTCACTTTGCACATTGCTAGTGGTACTCATATGAGTACCTAGTCACTAAAACATTCTGGGTTCTACACAAATCCCTGTAGAAATATCAAGGTACTCATATTAGTACCTAGTCTCATGAAACATACTGGTTCTACACAAACCTTGTAAAATAACAAAGTAGGTACTCATAGGAGTACCTAGTCAAAAAGCTTGTTTTTTTTTTAATTTTGGATTTTGAGTGACGTTTAAAATTGAGTGTAGAGAAGTCAAAAGTTCTCTAATACTAATAAAAATGTTGTTTTGGTAATATTTATATACCAATGAACACATAAGAACTTATCATAATCATAACGTTTTAGAACAGTCTCAAATAAATGGATTATGAGACATATTTCTAGGTAATTGTTCGATTACCTAGTGCCATGCCAGTTACAACACATACTTGCAAGAATTCTCATTTGCTGTGTCATCAGTTCAGAATATGTTGTGTAAATATTCCTACTGTACTTTAAGAGCATCCTTAAAGAATAAATCCTGACAATTTAAGTAAAGATTTTTAATAACTGAATTGAAATTGTTCTAAGGATTTAAGATATTGTACATGAACCTATGTTTGTTCCCCAGGAAAGCTGCTTTGACTTTGCTACTGCCATCGAGTGCTCACACGACTGATATCAACAGCAGTTGAAACTTTTCATCATGTCAACAAGACTGTACCTTTCTAAACGATGATTTAAGTTGATGCACATCTGCTGTAACAAGAGTTTGTTGGGATCATCTTTGCCAAAATAAGGCAATGCTTCCTTGATCACTTCAAACCCAATAATTTGTGACTATTCCACTTTTATGACCTGCTCATTTGGCTTCTTAGACTTCATTGACTGCAAAGCCTTCATATTCAAGGATTGTTTTTCATCCTTTGCCATTTTTTCAAACTCACCTGAACTTTCCCAAATTGGGTTCAATTGAATTTGTATTCTGTTGAAAATCAAATACTATGCTCATGCCAATTCCATTGCAAAATCCATTATGTGGCACTTACTTTTGTTGTTGTTTCAAGCCTGATAGGCATCATTATTTTGATCAAAATGTCCTAAGCTTCTTCTATTTAGTTGGACTAGACAGAAAATAATTCAACTCAATTGTAACTCAGAAGTAAAATTATGATGTTTTATTTTGCAGGTTACTTTTGTCATTTTGATTTCAAATATTTCAAAATTAAATTCAAATATTTACAAAAATCACACAAGTCTAAACATAGATCTTAAACAATATAGATACAAAACAATGATATATATTGAAAGATAGCTCCTAAAAGAGGATAGAACAGTCCTAATTATTCTCAAATCAAGTTAGGGTTAGACCCTAACCCTAATCTTATATTGATAACCAAACTGAGTGAAATATTTTCCTTGAACACCTCAAGCTATGCATTCTTGCATAAATGATCTGCAAATTTTTCTTATATTGTTTTATCAAAGAAAATGATCCAATAATAAAAGCTTGTAAAACAAACAAGTACATAAAATGCTAATTGTATTATGAAATTTTCATTCAAAATATCAAATCTCACTGATGTTGCAACTTGAATCTGATGGACACAATCATAGTTTTCTGTTAATGAAAATAAAAATAACCTCATGAAGTACTCCAAATAATAAACATCATTCTTTCCATAGTATGAAGTAACTGGAATAATATTAAACCCCTTTATACTTTTTACATCAATCCATTATAATGGACTTTTAATCTCCCAGTTTTTATTGTTTTACTGCAAAATGATTTGATACCAGTGGCATCATTTATCAAAACTGAATCAACACACAACAATGTCAATATTATTGATAAAGATTATGTATCAAATTGAACATTATATGGAAGATTAGAACTATAATTTAATGCAATGAGTAACTACTGAAGATATTGATTTCAATTCTTTCTGAGTAATTACAATGAATCTTGCTCTTCAGTTGGTGTGTGTTTCCATATTTTCAAAAATTCTATGCACAATTTGAATTATAATCAAATATAATTGCAAATATCATTCGATTCCAATTCTTAATTTTACTAGCAATTAATCTGGCAATAAAAGCACAACTTTTGGTCTCAACTTCACAGCCTTTTGGTCAATCCAATTAAAAAAATCATATCTGACCAAGTTAAAGGATTCCTTTTTAATTTTAATTGCACAATGCTAGGTAAAATGTTATCAATGAGAAAATTTTGAAAGGAGTAAAATTGCAACTGACAACTTGCCAACACTCAAAAAATATTTGGCAAGATCATAAACTCTCAACCTATCATACTATTTAGCAAGTTGTGAAGTGCGATGACAATTTTTTACCATTTTGTAACAACTTTTTGGTGACAGGATGTGTGAAGGCATTACAGACATCTCCAGTGTCAAAGAAAACATTAGATACTGGTGTGGAGTGGTAAGATTGGTTGGATTAAACAGTGCTGTGGCTGTGGTTTCCAGGGAGTGTCCCACAACATGATACAATTTTACCTGATAGTTGAATGCAGATTTTGATGGGTTTTGAAGCCAAAGACAACTGCTACATTGTAGTGGACTTGATGGAATATCTTCTTGACATCCTGAATGATAAAATGGTTGTTATCATGTTTATCAATACTAAAGTTATTGGTAGATTCAATTTCAACAGTTGGATCATCAACTGGTTCTTGGATTGTGTGGCATATTTGGCAGTGATCAGTTGGGCATTGAAGTGTCCTTTGGAGGGGTTGTTGTACTGGTGGAGGTTGCTGCATGACTGGGATTGTATGGAGGTAATTGAGATCATTGATGTCATGTGTATTTTGAAGTGCTGTAATCATGTCTCTTGCTAAATGAATGGGTTCATCTTGGGCTATAGTTTTAGGTGGGGAACAATGTACCAGTAATAATTTAACTTTTTTGTGAAATGTACATTCCTCTTGTTCACTGCAACCAGCAATGGAAACAGTGATACTGATCCTTTTCTTGCCCAATATACTGTGTATCTTTTCATGAGTTTCCCAACTTTTCTACTTTTGAGGTAAGCATAAACAAAGACTTTGGACCTGGACATGGGAGGGGAAAGTGGTGTGTGATCAAAATTAAATGGTCCTAGTTGGATGTAGGTTGATAACTTGGGATTGATTGAAACTTGCAAAGGAGAAACAGTTTTCATATTCTAGTTGCACATTTTCACACCAAGATTTCAAGGGGAATGTATATTGACAGTGCAGATGCCTGTGTTAAAATGGTTTTCAAAATTTTGAAGTGCAAATTAAGCAGCATTGACATGGTGGCCACTTTGTCAAGCAAAGTGAATACTATTTATTGAATCATTTATTTATTTTTAATGACTTGTGAGCATTAATTATCCACAGTGATGAGTTTGGGTTGAAATTTTTTATTTGAATTTAAAGTAGTCATAGGTGGATTGGACAGCTGCCATTAGACTGGATATTTCTTTCAATTAAATTGGGATGGAAATGTTGATATTGTCACTGTAAAGGTATGCAATGAAAATGTACTGATACCCATGGTAAGAACAAATGGGAAAACAGCATGTTTGATTTGTTTGAAGGATATTTTTGATAGTATCTACTAGGACTGCAAAACAATAAATATCACACTGGGACATTGCTTCAATTGGTAAAAAACATTGATGTTGATTTCTTTTTGTTGTTGCTTCTGAAATAGCCACAAGCTTTTTCTAAACCATTTCAGGTGGTCATAAATTGTGGTAGTGCTTTATGGGAGATCTTTCTTAACTAAATCCTATGTGAGCTCTGAACATCTTAGAAGTTGTTCATTGTAGATGGTTATAAGGGAAGTGTATTTAGGTAGTGAAAATAGGCATTGATGTAAATTAGTGTTAATTTTTTTTGTTAGTCACATGATGAATATGGCTAATTTGTTCCTCTGTTGGTTTAATGTGTATTTTAGATTTTTTCCATTGCTTGTAAGTCAACAATGATACCATCCATTAGTTTGTCTGTGGAAATCTAACAGCATAGTATACATGATAATTTCTCCACCTTTATGTAGGATCCGGCAGCATTTGTTATTCATGCTTGATAACAATAGCCCATCCCACCTCTATCATTTGTTGTGATGAGCATAAAATGAAAAATAGCAATAATGTGGTCTTAACATGGTGGCTATGGCATAATTATGGGAGCATTTACCAGTCAAATTGACACCCACATGTAGATTAAAATGTGGTTTTATTTTCTTTGAAAACTTTGATTGAATTCGTAGTTGGTCCAAAATTTAGATTGGGTAATGGATTGCATTGATATTTCTGGTTGTACAAGAAAATCAAATTGGGACCTGTTTGAATCATCATCAATTTTGTAATGCAAACTGTCATTAGCAATTAATGTGCCATTGTCAGAAGTACAACTAACTGTATTACATTTAGTATTTGTGGTGTCCTTGTTAGTGTTGAAACACAAAAAATTATTTCAAATATTATATCTACTGCCCACCCCTGATATCATAAAAAATATCCTGGATTCTGTTCATTTGCATTTTTTGTGGCATTTTGAGTTTTCTGCATATTTTCATGATGCCATCAATTGGATTGTCTTGTGCCACATTTCACATGTCTTCATGGTAGGCCTTGTCAATTACTGCTACAGTGGTAATTATGGATGCAAAATTCTTGGGTATAGTAACTGTAGATATTGTTGCATCATTTTGTTATGTTAGAATATGGGACATTGATGTCTTATTGACCTTCCCCTAGTTGACCAGGTTTACCAAAAAATGTTGTTTGTTCATGCACATGTTATTCTGTTACAGCATGGCCTATTGTTATGTTGATAGATGCAGTAATCTCTGCCTCATCAACTTTGGTGGTGGTATTTTATTCTGTTGTAACCACCATGTGCATCATTGTATCCACTGGTAGTGCATCAAGCTGCTAGCTGGCCTGGTGAAACATACACATAACTGTGTGAAACAATGCTGGGCCATCTTAATAACTTATTTGAGAGTGCTTCATTGTCATTTTTGAGAAAGCAAATATATACATATATTTTCAAGTATCTAAGTAATCATATCTGACTAGTATTCATAGGTTGTCATATTTCAAAAAACAACCTCTCTATGATGGATACAAAAAACAAAAAAAAATGTTTTCATTGTGACCAAAAATGAAGATTGTATGTAACAGAAGTTTCTAGAGTTTGTATAGACACTGGTATATTTGTTCAATACATAGAGCTATATGTATTGATACAATAAACTTTTCAATATTTTTACAATAAGTTTTTTATTGTTGAGTTCATGAATATGTCAAACAAATATTTTTTCAGTTAATAAGTAAGGTGAATACAAAAATGGTATTAGCTTACTAGGAAGTATCAAATCTTTGGTTTCACCTATAGTCTGAGAACTAAAGTATTTCTAAAGCTTTACATTGAGAATTGTACTCTTAAAAAATTGGTTGCAGACCTATTGGTCATCACAGTCATGTGCTATGAGTCATTGTTGTGTGTTATTTGAAATGACAAACAAACACATGAATTATTTTTTTGCATTGACACTGCAGAGGTCATTTGTTTGACTTAGTTGATTTCTTTCTTGTTATTTCAATTGTATTTTCTAGTATCGTATTTTTGA
This sequence comes from Thalassiosira livingstoniorum, assembly GCA_036939595.1. Lineage (NCBI taxonomy): Eukaryota > Bacillariophyta > Thalassiosirophyceae > Thalassiosirales > Thalassiosiraceae > Thalassiosira > Thalassiosira livingstoniorum. Next base: position 24,311 of record JALLOT010000006.1, on the reverse strand, counting down.
TAAAAAGTAAATTTCCAAGTTGAAAATTAGCATTGATTTAGGCTAAACAAAAATCAGAAACATTTAAGACAAAAATCACTAAAAAGCAAATAGAATATAGGTAAATAATTGAATTTTTACAAACAGCACTGCATTCAATTCAAAAGATGTAAAGACTAATATTTTAGACCAAATAATAGTATTATGTTGAAGGCCTTGATTCAAAATGATGTCAATTTTGACCAATTATGCATTTACAATTTCAAGGTGCTCAGAGTATTTTGTCATTTTTATTGAGTAGAGAGCAGGTAACTACCTGTTAAATGGGCTATCTGTTGGGTTACCCTAGCTGAAAAAGATCAAGTGTAATATCTGGACTTCTTATAACAACAAAGTTAGGGGGGGTCTACCAAAAAAAATCGGGCATATTTTCAGGGTTCCATGTGGCCATTTTTTTTCTTTTTGGCGAAATTTGGATTAAACAGCTTTCAGCGAACAATTCTTGACGATGGGGATGAGAGAATGTGATCAAAAAGTTCCGACATCGGCCAAGCCCAAAACGTAGAACTGTGCAAACAGCACACCACCAACACTGCCAAAAAAGTAATACCCGCAACCACACCCCCCATGCGCATGCGGCCCTAGCTTGGCTGGTTGCTGTGTGGCTGCTGTGTGAAGAAAGCCTCATTTTTTACATTTTCTGGCGTTGGTGGCCTCCTGTGACGCCATCGTCGATGCAGTTGCCGCTTGCCGCTGCCGACGCCGCCATCGCTTCCAATTGAGACCAAAGCAACCCACCCTGACCCACCCTGACCCATCCCTTGATCCATCCCTTGATCCACCGTTTGCGTCTACCGATAACAACTGCTCCAAAATTTGATTGTTGCGTGGGGGAGCTGTCGTTCGTCGTTCCGTTTTTAGCTGGCTAGTCTCCCTCCAGATTCTGACGACTGCCACCCTCTCCGTTTGCCCTCCGTTGCACTCCGTTTCCTCTTATCCTCTTGACTGTAATCCTTTCATCCCAACAATGCGCGGGTGATGGAAATAGACCACCAACTGATGTCGGGTATGAGGGCAGAAGGACATCGCGACAGTTGTTTTGTTGTCCTCGGCTGCTCCCTGTTGTCTTTCGCCACAGTAATGGGAGCAGCTAGGAGGGGGGGGATGATTCCCTACTCCATATTAATTTGAATATTCAGTTTTGATTGAGGGTCTGGAGGGTGGAGGTCGTCATCATCTTTGAAACGGGCTATGGCAATGACAACGTTCGTTGTCGTCGTCTCTGGCGAAGTTTACATGGTTGGAACTCAACCATGATTGTCTAACTGTTTTCAATCTCCATCCAATGAAACGGGGAAATTTAAATGGAGTTATAAAAATGGCATACCACAATCAACTAAGATCTGGGAGAGTGTAAAGTTTTCAGCTCTTTTGAGTGCTGCCTCGTCACCCAAACATCAACTATTTCAAAAAGTCCATAATACTGATTATGGGCCAGTGTGGTGTGGAGAGAGTCAAATATTATGAAACTGTCAAAACAACAATCAACTAAGGTTAAATCAGAATAAAATAAGAATAAATCAGATAAGATTCTTGATTAAGGCCTAGCATATAAAAATTCCTGAAATAAATTTTATTAAAATAGCATTGATTTCATTTGTAATATTTTTACTTAGATATTTAAGTATCCAAGTACTTACCCAACATTGAAACCACCCCTGCTGCCATTTCATTTTGCATTGTTTGCATACTTTTTGTTTCAGAATAATTTTTCCCATCATTTAGGAATTACCTGGCACTTATATTTTATGAGATTTTGGGATTGGGCTTAGCTTTGCTTGAATTTGTTATGCATCACATAAGCACCCTAGTTACCTCCCTTGTTCTTCCCCTACACCCAAACTGCCAAAGCAGCAGTCACAAGGGGTGGCAAACAAAGTATTTTTAAAACACAACTCACCATATGATTCAACTCATATGAAGTCATTGTGTGTTGTTACCAGATTTTCATTGCATCCAATCTAAGACCTTTCACAGCAAAGGGTAGACTCAAATACATGCAATTTACCTAGTAAATGCTAATAACCTAGAGCCGTTTGTTAGCAAAAATTTGACAGCACATAACTCAGCACCAAGTTATTTTTTTTTAATGAATATTTCAGGAACTTTCATTCTTGCCCATTGGAACATGTGTGACAATTTATCAGATTTTCATTGCATCCAATTTAAGACTTTTCACGGCCAAAGGTAGACTCAAATGCATGAAATTTACTAGTAAATGCTACTAACCTAGAGCCATTTGCTAGCAAAAATTTGATGACTCATATCTCAGCACCAAGTCATTTTTTTAAATGAAAATATCAGGAACTTTCATTCTCACCCATTGGAACATGTGTGCCAATTTTCAGTCAAAAATTTTGGGTTTGAAAATATTTGATTTTTTGGTAGACCCCCCTAACTGTCCTTTGTCTTTGTAGCAGGTGGAGGATGAATTGTTGTGAAAATATGTCAGTTGAATCACAACCACAACCAGTCATAGCAGCCCTAGGCAATAGTCTGGAGGCATTGTTATTGAAGGAGGCCCACTGATACTGTCAGCGGCAACCAATGGCAATGGGAGGTTGATCATGATTGACACACCTATAATCAATAACCAAATAATAAACAAGACACAATAATTGGATCCAGCAGTATTTGGATCCAGGGATCCAGGGATCCAGATCCAAAAATTTTCAAAAAAAATGAGACATGAATTTCAAAACCCAATGTGAGCCAAATGTGGCATGTGATGGTGTCATCACCACCCTCGCTTCCTCGCCTTGCTCCTACTTAAGAGCTTAGTACCTAAGTAGTAGTAAGTAAGTAATAAGTACCATAATAAGTACCTCAACTATATTATTGTACTTGATACTACCTCGAAAACACCCAAACAAACAAACAGCAAGACAACCAACCACAATGCCATGACAATCAAATGGGCATGTTCATTCACTTGATTGTCACGGCGCTGTGGATGTTGATGGAAACTATTACCACTGCAATCAAATGAGCCATGGGGGGCTCATTCGATTGCAGTGATAATAATTTCCATCGATATCCCCAGCATTGCGACAATCAAATGAATGAACGCACCCATTCAATTGTCAACAGAAATGGTGACTTTGTCACCCATCATTCTCCACCGACCATGACCCAAGACAATCAAATGAAACATTCCCGTGGCAATCGACTGAGCCACGGGGGATCATTTGATTGCCATGGAAACACTGGTCGCAGGATGGCAATCAGATGAGTCATGGGGCTCATTCGATTGCCATCATTGCCATGCCTCAGCCAAGCAGTCAACTGGATCCAGAAAAGTGAATTGAATTCAAATTACTTATTTATCACTTACCTTGTTTACTTTGTCATATTCTTTGTTGTTGTCGTCGTTGAGTGCCACATCATTCCTAAACTACAAAATAGGTAGAATGAAAAAAATGGATCCAATGTACTTACATAGTGTGTACTTAGGGCACGGCTTAGGGTTTCCGCCATTGTCACTTTGAAAACGTCATTTAAACTAGCCGACTGGCCAGTTGCCAGTCAGCTAGCCCTCCGGGAGTACTAAGTATGTAAGTACATGATAAACATGATCAAAATTACTCATAAAATATTTAGGAGTATTGTTCTTATGGCATGATGATAGTATCTATCAGTATCTATCTATCTATCTATCTATCTATCAATGTGTTTTTGACATCTACAATACTATAGTACTTACCCAGTAAGTACTACTTACTTACTTACTTCTTACTTTAAAAAATCCAACAACAATACATATGGGAACAGGGGGAGTAATGATCTTATCGTCTTAGTTGGTTCGCACAGTACCGATTAATCTTCTTATTCATAGAAGATACATAGAATAATATTTTCAGTCACGTGGGCAATAAGTAAGTTCAAATTACATGCTTTACATGGTTCACATTATGAGCTTTTTCTCCTAAGCAGTTATTTACTGTTAAAAACCTATACCAATTCCAGCCAATTCTCTAATTAAGTATAAAAAGTTCCTATTGAGTTTCCAAAATCAATAATATCTTTTTTACAAGTTCCCATGAAAAAAATTACATTTCCTAACCCTAATTCTACATTGTACCATCTTTTTTACCTTCATGTGAGCAGACAATAAGTCCCATGAAATTTCACTTGTTACAGGGTTTGCATTATTTGCTTTTTATTCTAAGCAGTTAATTGGCGTTAAAAAATAATACCTATTCCTTAATTAAATATTAAAAGTTCCTATTAAGTTTCTGATAATGTCAATATATTTTCAATGATTTCCCATGCATCAAATAATCAAACATTTTTTCATTCCTATGTGGAATACATACTGAAACGTCATAGCAAAAAAAGGTCCCATCTTTTTTTTAAATCTGAGTACCATGCCTAATAAACCTTGCGTGAAACTGAACCAAAAGTGACTCACATGGGGTTTGCAAAAAACAGCACTTGACCGATCATTATATAGATAACCATGCATGGTTTATGCGGTTTGTGCTGGTTTGTGCATGGGCTTTGAGGTGTGTGTGAGTGGTGAGCATGCAGCGCGCAGCCAAAAAATTTGGATCTGGATCCCTGGATCCAAATTTGACTGGATCCAAATATAATTTACCTAATAAAGAACTGGAGAAATTGCAGGGGTGAGGCAGAAGACAAAGAAGCATTAGAAAGAAGAAGATATGAATATCACAGGATTGGATGGAGGTGGGTCAGAGCCACCAATACACAAGCACTAATATTCTGCAAGCACAAAAATCTACAGTTAGCAAACAGTGATATTTTCTGACATTTTGTTGGCTGAGTAAATTTGTGTGGAGGGGGGATAAAAAGTGGGTACATAGTGATATTCTAATGATTCTTGGGAGCAGATTATCTGACCCTATAAGCCCATTGGTTTTAAACCCATCTATAAACCCACCTAATAGTACTTATTCCTACATGGATTTCTAAAAATAACACAAAGCTTCCAATTAGATATAATTTTCCCTTCCAATAAATCAGTGAGAATTTTATTCCAGCCTCGGATATTTTTATTATGTAGATAGATAAATCTACACATTTGTAGATTCACTTAAACCCTTGCATGTAGATGATCCAATCTACATTCTTTCATGCTGTTGCCTTTAAGATCCCCCCAAAATAGTCATCAAATAAACCCCCACAACTGCTATTGTTTGCCACTGTCCTCATCATTTCTGGCATTTTTTCCATGGTCATTTCTTAATAGATCATGATGGGTTGCCATCCTCCACAGCTTTAAAGAGCTCCAGTCACAATTTCAATTAAGCGCACATGCACGTACCCTAAATTTTCATTGTTTGCCACTTACCCCACCATTGCTTGCATTGCTGCTATTGAAATTGTGACATTTTCATGGATCACAGAGTTATTGATATTGAGATCATCATCCT
>JALLOT010000006.1:0-18866 GCA_036939595.1 Thalassiosira livingstoniorum | reverse complement strand
CTCAATGGATCAGTTGTCACCATTGCCATCATTAATGACATCAACTAGCAAGAATTTTCCATTCACAATTGCCCATCCCATCACCACCATATCTTCCATCAATTGATCTATATCTTAGTCAATCATCTCTTCCCCACTGATTTTCCTATTGATTATTTCCCTAGAATCTGACCATTTCTCCACCATCACCATCTACTTTTGGATCCATGTCATCCCACAATTCTAACCATTCACCACCATTTCCCCTTTGGTCAAAGTATTTACCATAATAGCTTCACAATAAATCACTATCATTGCCCTTTACCATTCCATTTAGGCAAAAAATAATTAGTAGAATGATTAAATTTAATGAATTACATGTGTAAATAAAACAATATTGAAAATAATCAGGTTTTTATTTCTTTGAAATGTAGAACTGAAATGGATTTCATCAACAAATATGTTAGTAAAAACAAGCATCTTCCCCTATTTTGTCATGATGATAGTCAGAGCTTTCATTAGTTGTATTGTTTAAAATCTTCTAGTTAATTGTGTCCTAATGGTCACTGGATAGAACAATAAAAATAAATTCTGCAATATGTGGAATTGTTGGTGGACATCCTGCTTTCAATTTCACAACATGACACAACTGATGTTTTGAAGCTGTAATGAAAGGTTCAAAAAAGACATCAAAAATTAATATCCTAGGGCTTCATCTATTGACTATTAAAAAGTCTTATCATTGACCTAATCTGGAGTAGTGAGTTTTTGGTAATAGACTTCTTCAGAGATTTACTAAGCTTCCTTGGACATAAATTCAACACAGTTTCTGTACCAAAAAATAGTAAGACAAAGTATGGTACTTAAAATGCCCAATGTCATTTTAACACAAAAGCTACAAACTCAAGGACAAAAAAAATATTTTTCAAAGATTGATATCCTCAGCTAACTGGTTAAATCAAGCTTTAAAAAAAATAAAAGGAGCATACTCATGTCTACCTCAGCTGTTTTTGGAAAATTGCAAGCTTGACTGACATTTTCAGCTCCTGACATTTGCAATTTTTTAATTGAAAAATATTTCCAATATTAGGATTGGTAACACATTATCATACCATCTATTGGCACCCTTTCTCCCAAATGATTTGTGATCACATCAAGAGTTTTTTCCTAGAGGCAAGAAGATCCTTTCACAAAAGAGTTGTTGAATAATTAAAGAGGGTGGGTCTTGTGGATGGTATTGTAGCTGTAGGAAAAGTTGTCATTGGGCAGATGAAGTTCTATGGTGTTTTCTATCATGTTTCTCCTTGTCAAATAGTTGGGCATATTGCTCTGTATTTGCAGTTATCATTTGGAAGAGTGGTATAAGTTCTTCTAGTCTATAGCTACTTTGTTGGAGATGTTCAAAGAAGAGCTTAGTGTGAACCATCAAATATTCAGACTCTGAACATAAGTTGAAGATTCATAGAATCTGTTCAAAGATGAGGCCTTTTATGAAACCAGGGACAAGCACTGATTTTGGCAAAATAAATAGATGAAGAGCTGTTGGCTTGTTGTATAAGTTGGTGACAAGTTTCCCATCTTTTATTGAGATGATCATATCCATGAAGACCATGGAGATAGATGATCCAATAAATGTTGACTTTAGCCCAAATGAATTGACATCCTATTCAAATTCTTCCCATATTTTTTCATTTAGGTCTGGGTCATCATGTACTCCCCAACCTCCTAATCTGTTGTCAATGAATTTTTGTAGGAAATTAAGCCAGTCAATCCACTTTTGAAATGCAAACATCTACTGTATGACTGAATGTTGGAGGTTGGAGGTTTGTGGTGTTGGACCCATACCCATTGTAATTTTTGATGCCATAGATTTGCTTTGTATAAACATTGCCAAACTTCATTATATTGCTGTGAAGTACAATCTTGATGATTGTTTCTATCAAGGCACACATACTACAGTCAAACCTCTTTTGTATTTTTTGGTGAATTGAATATTCTATGAGGACTTCAATGCATTCATCTGTTGGAATGTTGTTGTACATTTCTTCAGCATTGTACAAGAAAAGAAGGGTAAATGGAGTAATCTGCTGCAGTCTTTAAAGTGAGTATCTTGAGATTGAGCAATTGGTTTGATCTGATTATCAATCTACTGGTTTAGGCTTTGTCCAAGTCCTGTACAAGCTGATGAAATCCCTTATGAATGAATCCCTGGTCCCAGTAGATAGAGTTTCATGAGGAGATAGAAGTAATTATATGGTTCATCAACCAATGATTCAGCCTTTTTTGCATGAATGTAGCATGCTCACATATCTGAGATCTGCTCTGGCTTACTCAACAGATACAGTGCAAAATTGTCCAACCATTCATCAATTTTTGAATTTAAGTATTTTATTTCCTCCCAAGATTTGCTGTCAGAATTTATTTGATAAAAATTCTCATTGAAGAGATGTTTTAGCCCCTGATCCCTGTATTAATAGATTTCTATTGCAAAAGGCCCAAGACCTTTATCACAGTTTTCAATGACAAGATGGGGTGAGTTTCTCAGCACAGAGAACAGGCATTGCTTCTTGTTGGGATTGTTGTGGGTTAGAGTGGCTTCTCTTCTCAGTGCCAATTTCTAATTTCATCTTCTGGTAGTGATGGTATCCATTGCAACTTCAAGTACATTTTGGATACTGGATAACCATCTTCAGAGTTTATTGTTGATTGGTGGTGTATCTTCAAAAAAATTAGCCAGGTACGTGTCCTGTTGAAATAATTCACATGTCACATAAGCAAACTTTTATTGTTGTTGGTAGGGCTATGATGAAATTGCTCCTCAATCCCAAAAGCAATTTATTACTAGATGGGACACTCTTATCAAGTGTCAGATCATGAAATGTAAACTTGATAACCTAAAAAAAACTCATTCATTTGTATCTGTTTGAGTTGAAGACACTCATTTTGACTAGGTGATAGGGCTGGGTCAAAGTGATACAGTCCTGTAGACTTCCTAATAATTTCTAGCAACATCTCCTCTTTCCATTTGAGGCTTTGATCAATTTATCTTTCATCCTCTTGAATGATTTTTTGGACTTTATTGTGTTGATTTTTCTGTTGTTGTTTGAAGCTTTTTTGTTGATCTTTTAAGTAGTTTCAATTTTAATGTAGTGGGTTGACTTTTGCCACAACTGAAAATGTTTTTTGCCTTGTAAGGTTTCTTAGGTGGAAGGGCGGATGAGGTTTAGGTTGGCTGGTTCATTTGGTTTTTTCTAATATTTTCTTCAAATTATTTTGTGCCTTTTCAAAGGGTTCTATTACATTGTCTAGACCCTGACAAAAACTTGCGTTCCACTGACTGTCCCTTGTTGATAAGAAACAGAGCTTTCTTGGCTACCTTCTCAGGTTGTTTCCTCGTTGATTCTTTCAATCTTTTCTTCATCTCAATGTCCTCAGATTTTTGGAATACTCACTTAAGCTTGAGTCAAAACATACATTGAAGAATTTTATCATCAGTGATTGAACTGGTAAGAGCTTAGGCAGAAATAATGGGGTTGGAGGAGGTGGAGATGCTGGTGTTGGTGTGTGGTTACTGAAGGTAATGTATCAATGATTTGGCATGTTGTGTTGCAAAAGAGATTGATGGGGAATTCTGGGTTGTATCATTTCCATCATCATTTCCAACCATTTTTTGCATCTCCACATTGAGTGATGGAGTTTGATTCTTAAAAGTTTTTGAAATGTTTTGTGACCATTCATTGATCATGTCAAGTAGCTCATCATTGCCACTTCCATTTGCATCAAATAACAAGGATGCTGAGTGAGAATTATTTCTGCCATCTGCTGCAGTAGGGTTTGAGTTTTTCAGCTCTCTCTTGTTTCACCTGTTGCTGACAATGATGCTGTTGATTCAGTTGTTGCTGTTGGTGCAGTTTTCATCTTGATGGAGTGCTTGATTGATGCTTTTTACCCATTTCAAAAAGGAGGACCACAAGTGGACCTTCAGGGATTAGTTTGCCATCTCCATCATCATTATCTCCAGTGGTTTGATTATGACCAACTTTGTTTCTTCACCTTGTTCCTTGCTGGTAATGATGCTATCCTTGGGCATCTTAGCCCCACTGCCATCATTATTAGAGCATGCATCCTCATGGTTCAATTTGGGTCATTGCTCTTGAGTCCCATTTTGAGAGGGTATTAAAAACCTGTTTCTATTGGAGTTTTTGGATCACAGTTCACAAACTCTCCCTCTTTTTTGTTTTCTTCTGTCTCAGTATGAAAATGCTTGAGCTAAATTTCTGCAACAGTTGAGTGAGGACCACTGTATCAAATATATGTTGATTTGCTTCCAATGCCAGTGTAACAAATGAATCTTTATTTGAAGCTTGAAGCTTGAATTTTTAGTTGGGGGGGGAAATTATACTGTTCAGATCTGCCTTTTGCAATACTGCATTGGATCTGTTGCAATGGATAAGGGTTGTTGAATTAACAAATCCTCATAGTACCCTTACCAGAAGAGGCTTTTACATGTCTAGTTTCAGGCTTTGGGGTCAACTCTGTCTCTCCTACTGGAGCTACATCACTAGTTGTTGTGTGTCTATTATGCTATGTTTTTTCTGTTCAATATTTATTTGATGATTAAATTGGACCACTGCTAGCTTCTGTATCATCACAACCATCATTTTGATTGGGCTTTCATTTTCATTATCAGCACCTGTGTTGTAATTTTGTGGAATAGTCCCTGAAAATTGTCCTTGTACCCCCAAAGAAGACAAGAGTATTGAAATTGCTGTATTTTCATCTAATGAGTTAGCATTCACTGAGCTGATATCATGGACTCTTGAAGCAATAGGATTTATTGTAGATGTGTGTTTACCCCTGGAGGAATTGGGATGTGTAATTGGGTTGGTAGATCCAGTTAGTTCCTTCTCATTTTAATTCAGATAAAGAGCAGATCATAACTCAAATCTGGAAGGTCTTTATTTTGGATTATTTTTTGTAGCTTTTTAAAATTTCCTGCATTGAAAGTACAGGAGGGGTAGTGTCCACCATCTTGCAGTTGAGGGCAATAAATAATACCACTATTTTATGTTTGGATTGGGTGATGAGGATGAGGTTGACCTCAATACCAAACAGCTGACCAGATTCACTAACTATTTTGATGAAAGATTTCATGACATGTCCAACCAAAGCCAATAATTTTAGATTGATTGATTTGAGATGTATTTTGCCAGGATTTTTTAGTCTTCAGGATTACCTGATGGGTTCTAGCCTCAAGAACTTGAAACTCCATGTTTGTATATAATTTGGGAATACCTTGAGTGGCATGTTCAAAATCTTCCCCCTGAGTCAACCTGAGGGATATAGTTAGGATTTACAGTACCAATTTCATAGGATTTCTTTTTGTTTGATGGTGCCATGTAGTTCAAAAGAAATATTTCCAATAATGGCCATGGATTTTTTGAATAGTTTTTGGAGAGACTGTATGTGCCCTTTTGCCACTGCTTGAGCCTTCATCAGGGGAGTTAAAAGTTTCTTTTCAGGTAGAGGTGTAGAGTGTTGGAGGGGGGTTCAACATTGCCACTAGCACTAGTGGTGACAGGCTTGCCTTTTATAGAGACTCTCAATTAAGAAAAATGAATGTAATAGGGATAAACACCAGTCTTCAGCCCTTTCATCATTATATTGTAGCTTTGAAGTTTTTACAAAAGATTCAGAAAATAAATAAAATGTTATATCTTTCCTATTGTGAATGTACAGATATCTAGTTTCATTGCATTGTTGTTAGTTTTAACCTCCACCTATTGCATTCCAAGAAATGAGTATTGTAATGTTTTGTAAATTGTAGAAACTTTTTTCCATATATTGTCTTTCCCATCTACACAAATGTTTCCTTCAATAGGTACCAGTTACCACCAATGACAGGCAATCCCTGTCTTTGGCTGGATGAATGACTATGTTGCCATCTACCAATTCCAACAAATTGGATATTTTGATGACTGTAATAACTTCCCCTGTAAATTAGAAGATAGTTTCACCAAATAACACTTGGATGCAGTTTCAAAGTATTATTTGGAATTATTCTAGTTCCACTTATATGGGGAACCATGGCCATGGGGTAAATAGAAAAGTTATATGAACTTTGGAAGTAAAAAATAACATGTGTATCCTAACATACAATTTACAAAAATTTAGATGTTGATATACATGGTATATTTTTACTATGCTTACCTGTGTGCACCACCTTAAATGCTACTGTCTATGTGTATGATTACTAAAAATGTAGATTTAAACATAGTGATTCTAACTGTCACCCACTTACATCAGTACCATTATCATATTTTTTGTTTTTTTGTACCAATAGAGTCTGATCATTAAAAACATCCATTACCATTATTGAATATTGTTCATGGACTTGTTCTGTTTCTGGAACATCTCTGGATGCTCAATAAATAATGTAAAAGAAATCTTAAAAATGAAAATTGTTCCAAATTAATGTTTGAAAAATCAAATATATCTTTCGTATTTGTACCAACATGCTGTCAATAAAGATTTTTTGGAAGTTTAAGTATCAATTTGGAGGAAATTTTAATATATTCCATCAAAGTACTATGTCATAAGTCAAGGAATACCAAAAGAATCGTTTTTGTCAAATACTTCCTCTTAGCATCAACACATAACCCTTTATTTACATTGGTATTGTCTACTTGTAGAAATCAGTACAATTGCTAACAAAAATTTATTCAAAATGCTTTCCAGGCATGAAGTATGATAGTACCAGACATTGTTTATGGATGGATGGTTGTTGTTTTAGTCACCAACATTTTGCAATTCATTTGACAACTCCTATATTTTTGTTCCATTTCCATGGAGGACATCATGTTTTGAGAGGGAGTAGTTGGTAGTGCCTACAAAGATGCATACAGCATTTTGGATTATAATATGCTTTGCTTTGTTGCATACTATGCAGGTAGGTATGGGTACTTAGGAAGTATGATTTGTCAATTTTTGTACTTGCATGGAAAATTTCAATGGTGTTCATGAAATTGTTATAGTCAACAAATTAGTATTGTAACTATAATAATTAGTTTGAATTCACATAATACAATATATAATGTTTTTAACTGAAGGTGGTTCCAACAGCATAGCCAATCCCTTCAAACATTAATTTTCATTGCAAGTAGTGTATTGTACTAGTATGTGTTACTTTTGTCTTCTATGATGAATGCTGCATGAAAGATGTTTATTTGAAAATGGACCTGGCAATGGTGGGGGTTGAGACAAGGAATATTTTGATGGGATAGATACAATATCCTTCAAGCAAGAGAGTGATTTTGCCCAGTATAATTCTATGGTTTGGAAAGTCATGCTAGTGAATACAAACAACGTGGTTTGTGAGTATCAGCTTTGGTGGTCTGTGGCCTTTTGGAAATGATGGAAAGCAAATTGTTGCACCAATCAATGTTGCTGGAGGTGCCATAACTCCCAACATTCAAGCAAAGTTGGATTGGTCACCAACTCCCTTTGTAACAATCAGCTCACTTCCAGGACCAGCAATATTTAATTTCATGATGAATGGTTGGAATGATTGAATCAAAGATCACATTGTTATAGGGCATGTAAATAATCCCTGTGTTGCAACAAGTTGCTCATTCTCCAAATGTACATTTGTTTTTAAGTGGATTTTGGATCCTCTCCCTAGTCACAGTGCTTCCTAGTGGTACATGATTTTTGCTCATGTCATTCCTCTGAACCAAGGATTCTATTGAAAGTATGTTCCTGATGGAAGGAAGTTGATCATATTCTATTTTGCAAACTCCTTGGATGACATCAAGTTTGTCAATGGCTTTGCTTTTGTGAATTGGGATACACTTGAGAAGAGATGGTAGTTATTGCTAGAGAGTAGATTATTTACTGTACTTAACATTGGTTTTGAAATAGCTAATGAATTTCTCTCTTTTTATTTCCATCACAGCTACTAATAGAACAAGATGGACAAATTTAAAGTTAAAATTTAACCAAAGAAGTAAATGGCATTGCTATTGATGAGCTAGTTCTTTCTATTGAAGTCAAAGTCCAATAGCATTGAAATCAGAAAAGGACTTTCCATTTCCAACACTCCATTGGCAATATTTTTGCAATAGTTGATCTTACATGTGCTATTGGTATCACTAAAACAACTCCCAGAAATTATTCTAATCAACATAGAACCTTTCCCACACAAATTTCATACCAAATCCCTCTAATTTACAAGGGTCCTGATGCCAAATCCAAACTCAAAGATGACCTTGATAAGACTTTGTTTGATTTTTTCATTTTCATTCAGAGTGAAGGTTACAAGCAAAGAACTTGTGGCAGAAGTGTTGCAAGCCTGGTTTATCATAAATTTTTCTGGGGAATTCTTCAAAAAATAGTTTGAAGATTGATGTATGACCCAAGTAGGTTTTAAAAGAGATTCCATAAAAAACAAAAATCAAAAAATGAGTTGTCTATCTTCAATAAAATGGCACCAAAACACCTAAAACCAAACTTGACTTTGGAAGCAAAACAAGAAAACAGGAAGAATGCTATTCCAAAGAGTTGACAAACTGTTTCTAGTAGATTGGTGTCTGCAATCACCTGGTGTATAATGAAGATCAAGATCTTTCATTATGAAATGGATGACTATTGGTACCTAATCAATGAAGGAGCATTGGTACACAATGACCATATATCTTCTGAAGATAATTCCAAAGTTTCCAAAAAAATGTCTCCAAAAAGGTTCCAAATTAATACTGATAATGTTTGATTTTGATGCTCCACATTGTACCATTGCTTCAATCATAAACAAGTAATGTTTGTAGATTGATTTTTTTTTCAAAAAAAGTCTACAACCTTCACACCAAACTTCAAAGAAGTGAATGGCATTTCAGCTGGTATGTCTATAGTAAAAAACCATAGTTAATCTGCAAGCGTGAGCAAATTTTTCTCTTTGTTTTGAAGCCAAATATATTTATTCACATCTTTTAAGTTTATTGGTGCCATTATTCAGAAGAGGGATAAGAACTGTAGTAATAATATAACTGATCATCCAAAGAAAGGGTTGCTGTTATACAAGTACAAGGGTAGACCCAATGCTGAGGAAGCTGAGGTCTTGTCCTATGATGACTCAATGCACAAAGCCATCAACAAGCTGGTAAAAGAAATGAACTTCAAACCATGTACCAAAGTAGTATTGGTGATTTCAATTAGTACCAATAAAATGCTAATGATTGTGTCCATCACCATGAATCCCAAATTGTGGTTCATGGATGTAACCTATTCTTCAAATTGTGAAAAAGAGACCTTTTTTATGATTGTTCCTATCCAAGGAATGCAACAAATTTGCCTTTGGGGCAAAAATGGGTTTTAAAAAATCAATAAGTTTTTTTGCCTTTTTTGGTACTACAACAATATCAAGGAATAGGCTCATCCTTACCAATAGGCACCAGTGAGATAACCACCTAAAAGTACTGTCTTGCATTAATTGTACCATACAAGAATTCAATGTACATGTTATACAATTTTCATGCAGTTATGCAACCTTTCAGGGAGCAAGTATATACCAAATTGCCAAAGAAAAGGAATAAACAAGGGTAAACTCACAAAACAGGTTGATACACATGGTAAAGATATTTTTTGTTTTGGTGTATCATTATGTTTTTGGTGGCCTGACTTCATACTGTACCAATTCAAATGGGAAAAATGTGGTACACTTGGTTCATACAACAATGCACAGAACATTCCAGAAAAGAATAATACCAACAGTCTCAGAGACATTTGGAGCATTCTTAACTCTTCCCCAAGTGAAGAAAAATATTGGTCTTGGTTGTGTTGTGGTAGCATCCAAATTACAGGGGAAGATAAAAGACAAAGAGTCAAAGTTTGCAAATTATATGCAACTTCATGTGCACAACTGCTTTGATTCAATGACAACTTTCCCTGGAAAGGTCAAAAAGTACCTCTTAAAGCAAGGATAAACTGGTGTTTCTGCTAACATGAACCTTGACAAATCAAGTGACCTGTTGGTAACTGAAGTAGATAACAGATTGGAAAATTGGAACCATCAAGCAAATACAAAATTGGACATGACACTGATGTTCTCCAGTTCACCAACCAGGTTTTCATTCTTCAGAATCCCAAGTAACTAGTTGTAAAATAATATGATACAAGGGTCATAATGTAAAGTGCTTGAATTGACACCAATATGTGGTGGGTACTTTGGTTCTTTGAAAACAAAATTCCTAAAATGTTTGAAGTTTGAAGCATTTTCATGGAATCACTTCCTGTTTGTTCAAAGGGTTTGAGTAGTAAAGATAGTTTGTATCGATGAGGGAATTTTCATCAAATGTTCCTGTGAATATCATATTTGTATTGGTGTACCATGTATTTGTATTTTTGCCATTATCAATGAATTCATCCCAATGTGTTTGACATTTGGAACTGGGAAATATTTGATGCATAATATGGTAGAGACACACTCTTCAAAGAATTACTGTACAAAGCCCATGAAGAAGACATTTTGTATAAAGACTGTGGAGCATATATTGATGGTAGCAAATTTGTTAAACATCTCAACACCCAACACAAAGCCTGCAGTTTCCAGTCGTTTGTACCAATATGTCAGAACATGATTACCAATGTGTTATTTTGAAAAAGCCACTACTAAGGCTTTTCTTATATAAAACAGAAATTTTAGAGTACATTTAGTTGGCCTATTAATTAGACGATCCACTCAGAGAGATAACCTAAATTGCACTTATCGGGCAAAGCCCGAAATTTTCATATTAATTTGTCCGTGGGGACTGAAAGAATATGACTGAGTACTGGCTGAGTTAAATTCAGTCTGTTGCAACTGTAAATTACTTATGATCTTTAGCAACCTATTTTTCTCATTATGTGCCTTTTTTCCATAATGATACTACTAGGTTGTTACTGCGAACAAAACAACAACCTAAAAAATATTCTATGGCATAACTATAAAAGAAACCCATCATGTTGAATTTGGCCAAAGTGTTACTTCAAATTAAGTAGTGAAACACACCAAAATATCAAAATAATTAATAACTTGCATATTTTCATTCTCATTCTGGAAAATCATGGGTCAGGGCAATGTGATACAGTAACTCCTGTATGCCCATATTTGCATATGCTTGGGCAGCCAGTCGAAACCCGTCGCCATACAGACCTTCATCTGTTTCGATGCAAAACTTAAAATATTGGCGGAGTTTGTAGTCAGAAGGAATGGAATCATCTCCTTTTTGATCTGATTCTTCTTCGAAAATTGGGTCTAAGCCGTCGTTGAGAAATAAAAATGCAACCAACTGACAGATTCCTTCCTCCACCTTAGTAGGGAGAGGTTTTTTGTAACGAAAATTAGGATGAAGCTTAATCCATGCATGCATGGCTTCATGCGCCAATATGCTCGCTGTTAAGTCCGCGGGCAACCCTGATAAACACATCACAGCTGTTACACCCAAGTTTTCGGAGCTTTCCGCACAACATTCCGACAAACACAAACCACGGGTCATAATTTGATTGCTCATGTAATGGACCTCCGGAGAATGCTCTCTTAAATTATCGTTCAATGATTCCGACCCAACCAACAAGATAGGAATGGATTTCAAATCCTGCCTAGACACTCCCATGCCAGTATCCGATTCAGTAACTAAACCCAGTTGTTCTTCAAAGAAGGCCACCACTTTATTCCACAATAATAAAGCATCCTCGGGGGTGGTAACTATTGTGCGGCAACATGCAAGGCACACACACCGTTTGTTATCGCCCACATCAATGAAATGTTTGTCCTCAGATGCGAAAAGGGGTTCGAAGCGGTGACACCCAGCACATCGACGAATTTCCCCAATTTCATCGTCCAAAAGAGACGCAGATGGAAGCACAGTTGCACTGCTGCCATTTCCTGTCTCGTCCTCTTTCATCTGAAACATCTCGTTTGTCTCTTCATCATCACTATCATCTATTGGAGTGACATGGTGTGGACACATACGCTCTTTCTCAAAAAAAGGATGTTTCAAGAAAGAAAATTGGGTTCCCTTTTCCGTACCCATTGCACAAGTGATTGGCAACGGTTGTTCGCAGACCACACAAATCCAACCGAAATAATCTGCAAAACATTCTCTATGAAAAGGAAATTCTTGTTTTTCGCCTTTCGAGGACTCCCTTGCTGATCCGTTTCCATTCGTAGCGACTGCGTCTGCTGGGACAGAGTCAAAGCAAAATGCCTGCTTCCCGGGGTATATCGGATTGTGGCAATGGAGGCACAGAAAGCAATCTTTATGATAGTGTCTATCACCCGTTGAAGGGCGTGTTGTGTGAATGTGTTCAGTTGTCGAGGGAATGGGTTGACGGCACGTATGGCATTCGAAGATAATTTTTGGGGACCGTGTAGCTGGAGTCGTGGGAGCGCTTGTGCCAGAAGAAGCAGTCCCAGCGGAAGCTGCAGAAGAAGTTGATTTTTTGCCGAAAAATGATTTGGACTTGGATGACTTTCCAGCATCATTTTTATCTTTGTTTCGAAGTTGTTTGAACATGGTTCACTGGACAGGATAGAGGCTGGACGGTGGTGAGTGAAGAGTGGTTGAGTGAAGGGTGAATCCAATCTAATCCAATGTCCAATGTCCGTGTCCGTCATGTCGGATCGTTGGATGAATCAAGATGAATCCTTGGATGAATGAAGAGCGAAGAACTAAGTAGACCCAAGGTCATGAAAGACTGTGATTATTTAAAAATTCACGTGACTAAAATCACAGCCACACCGGATCTTCAGTTCTGTTTCCACAATTTCCAAAAAGACCGCAAAAAGAATTCAGCTAGCTTGAAATCCCGTCCTTGCTTCGTCGTCAGCCTTCCATCCTTTGAGCGTATTCAAGTCGAAAGCACAATGGCGTCATCCCAATCTTACGCAGATTACGAGCGGGTGAGTGCAACCGGGAAGAAGGATGGCGGCGTTCGAAATCATGACTTCTCTGTGAAAATTAGTAATTGCAGTCGTGGGTCGTGGAGAGGCTTTGCAGCTTTGCTTGGTCTTGTTTCCAGCGCAATATTGTACGAGTCTTCTTCTTGCTTTCTTTTCTTTGTCTACTCTAATGCCGTTGTTGCATGTTTCCGCAATGATGATTACAGGAATATAACACCCATCTTTCCAAAGTCCGTTCTTTTCTCGCGCAACCTTCATCTGCCGCTACATCGCCAAACTATGCAGCAAACATATCGCATTGCGAACAAGCTTTAGAAAACGCAAAAAAATGTGTCCACGCCATGCAGGGAATGGCAGAGATCGAAGGAGATCCGTTTAAGTTAGATGGAGCAAAACGTAAACTGGAGAGGGAGGTGGGTCCCCTAGCGGAAGAGATTAGGGGAAGAAAGAAAGCCAGTGGCTCTAATGTGAATGGCGGTTCTAATGGGGGGAGTGGTGGGGGCGCCGGAAGTGGAAGTGGAGGGGGATTTATGTCCTCTGTTTTTAATAAGACGAATGCTGCTGTAAATAGAGGGAGTGGTGGTGCAATGGGGCAAAGCAGCGAGTCTGAAAATTACCTTTTTGGCAACCGGAAATCGTATGCACCTCCATCTTTGCATGGAGACAGCAATTTCGATGTTGAAAATGGTGACGCTTCATTGAGTGCTCCACTTACTGAGATGGATCGAAGAATGCAGGATTCCGAACACTTGCTGAGAGAGACCCAAGCGTAAGTGACAGCGGTCTCAAACTTATTTTCCATCGTAATGACCAAAAGTTTGTTTGGAGTTGTTCTATTCAAAATTTCTTGTTTTGGTGCTCAACCTCTGCCCTTTGTCTAAAATCAATGTCTAAAAATGCTCATAAACTCCGTTGTAATAGTCTATGCGCTGAATCGGAACAAATTGGGGCGACAACATTAGAGACGATGGGGCGACAACGTGAACAGTTGGACAGGACATCGGGATTCATTCAGGACTCGCTTGAAAATACAGAGCAAGCGAAGCGAATAATGAAAGAGATGTGAGACAGATAGTGAAAACTGTATGATTTCTTTTCTATCATGGAGTAATTTTTCCTTATTGTACTTATGATCTATTTGTTTGACTATCTGACAGGGCTTATCGAGCGCTTAAAAACAAAATATTTTTATATTGTGTTATCGCAATATTAGTGATTGCAAATGGAGCCGTTATTGTTCATCTGTGGCGACGGAGGAAATAAGGGACAACTTTGGTGGATCATTGGCAGTGTTATATTGTAAGATACTTTGTTCTTTTTCTTAGTTGCTGTAAAAGTTGAGCGGATTCATGTTCGCTATTCCATGTGAATGTGGACAGAACATAAATAGAGGGTAAACTTGCTTGGATTCCCACTTCGAACGATAATTTGATACATTTTTCTCTTTTTAGCTTTTTGGTTTAGCCCATAGTCACTATCTACGTACTTATTTGTTTTGTGAAAGTATGGAGAAACAAACAGTAGTTTTGGTGCTAACACCATTTGTCTTACTTTATGTTAGCCAAGCTGAGCCAGGAGAGTGTTGCACTTCCAGTCTCGTTACGCGAAAATTGAATCAACACCTAATCTTTTACAGCTCAGCAGTTTTTGTGTTCTTTGAAAGACAGAGTCAGTTTCTGAAGTATCTCATCTTTTCCCCTGTATCAGCCACCACATGAAAAGCTGCTAATCACTTAATCACAACGGACAAAGTTAGATTTGAGTTCTTTGGTGTAACAACATTGTTATGCTATCATGTTAAAACCTTAGACAAAAGACAAAATGTTGGCAAATATTCTACAAGTCTAACTAAAGACAAACAAATCATTTCTTACAATTGTGGATCTCAAAACTTGGTCTCTGTATTTTTCTTGATTTTGAAATACATGATAGCCTTTTGCTTGTTTGTAAAATCAGTAAAGCCATATTTCTCATAACACACAAAAAGATGGCAAAAAATGGATTCAGACAAACACATTATCGGAGAAAGCAACTTTAATCTTCAATTAGACAAAAAATAATACATATCAGAAGTAGTTTTACTGCAAGGCACAAACATCAGCAAGCAGTAAAAAATGAATAATGAATGATAGTCATGAGAAGGGGAAAAAATGAACTCAAAAGGTACAACACAAAAAGCTTTAACCCAAAGGCAGAATGATCTAGCCAAATGAATAAAATACATGGAAAAGATAAAAGAGCAAGAAAGAAATGCGGCAAATACCAATAATACATTTAAATAAAATTTTCTATTTTTGGGTTTTGTTAATCATAATAAACTTTCAATTTGGCCAAGTGTGGTACATGCTTTCTTTTTTGCGTTGGAGCACTCTTTTATTCGAGCTGAAAAATATTTCAATTGCACCATTTTATAAAGATTGTCACCCTTTAGTATGTATCCTTTAGTCATGTTTTTAGATGAATTGTTGAACTAGGTTTGAAGTTTTATTTAAGATCTCAGAAAAAGCAAAAAGCATGTATGTATGATGTTTTTCATACATCAAATTCTCGTCAGCTTTTGTCACTATCAAGAATCAAATTGACCTTACGTACCCTCTTAGAGATAAGTCAACATTTGTGATTTGCTAGAACTAAGTTATTAAGTACTTTTAATCTTATATTATCTGGTATAGAAGAAGAGCAATGTCACTTCTGATAATGATCCCTTCAGTGTTCCAACAAAGAATCTGACATATATAGGAGAAATCAGAAGTGCTTCTGCAGCTAGCATGCCAATAAAGTTGAGTACCACATACATCAAGTATTGTTGATAGTACTCTTGCTCACCACTCTAGTACTACCCACCAGCTGCTATCTTACTTCTGAGTAAAGGAGAAAGGAATAAGGCTACAGAGATAAGAGAGAAACCAATGGAACTGTCAATGTCAAAAACAATAAAATAATATGTTGCAATTATAAGGGCACAATGCAATGAGAAAAAATAGTCTCAACACATGACAGTGTGATTGTAGCTTTCTTTCTGTCGGATATAAAAATAGCAATAATGGTAATATAAACAACATTAAAGACCTTTTTGTTTTGTGTTTCCCTAATCAAAACTAGTGGTCAAATAAGAATTTAATTAAGAAAATAAAAGTAAGAACAATGTTTTTAGCCATGCTAATATTACTATTGTCATTGCTGCTGCTACAATCAACACCAAAGTTAGATTGCAAAAACTGCCAAAGAAATTTGTATCTGTATTAATACTTTTATTATGAGTCCTGAACACTCAATTTTTGTCAATATGTAATAAACACCAAACAGAAGGCCTATCATGATTGTCATTTGTGAAACAAATTAAAAGTGGTGTGTATCAGGTGGATCATGTCTATTATGTTTTGTTTATTGGATGGTTAGTAATGCTCATTTTAATAGTGTTCAAAGTGTAATTTGTAATGTGTAATGTTTGATATGTAATGAGAAATGTTGAATGTGCTAATGCTAATGACATAGCATTGTACACACAGTTGAGATACGCTAAACACAGGCAAACACAGCAGCTATGACAAGTATATTCCTAATTTATGCACTACAATCAACAGTCAGGCCATACATCTGTGGTCTTTTGTCATGTGTCTGGGATCCAGTGGTCCATCTAAACTATCAGCACACCCTTGCAGGTGTATGCATGACCACATCTTGCACTGACTTCAGACAAATGATTGTGCAAAAAAATTTCCAAAAAAGAAAAAGTAAAAAAATGGAGGTTCACATTTCTGTGGAGTCCCCTGTCTGTTGGTGCCTTATAGGCACCCTTGCAACTAATTATTTCCTTCTCAAAGTTGCTATTGTTATGTTTCCTGATGTCTGTGTGGCACCCATGGAACTCCTGTCTATTGTTATTAGTTTTTTCAGCATTTGTTTGCGTTTTTTATTTCATTTAGATGCATCCCTTGTGGGCACCCTTGGAAGGCACCTATTGTTATTATTTTATTCAGCTGCCATTACAAATTGTTGTTCACAATGGCTTCCAATTAATTGATGGTGGGTGTTGGGTTAATAGCCCCCCTCGGACGATTGATTGGGTGGACTTTTTTGGTGTTGCTTGTTTTTGTGTCAGCAAATGGGAACCATCATGATCACAATGAACTTGGTGGGAGTGATGGCATTTGCTTTCTCTCCCCCTTGTGTTGTTGTTTCTTTACTTTTGATGCATGTTGAAAATATTTTGCTTGTTGGCAGTGTAACATCAGCATTGGCATTATCTTACATCATCAATGGAAAATTTATTTCTCTTGACTCTCCTCTTGGCTCTTTCTGGCTCTTGGGGGTTGCTGTGTTGTAATCTTGTATTGGTGATTGCATAGCGTATTGGTGCTTGCGCCACCAAGTGTGTTTAGAAACCTGTTGGCAGGATTGTCAGTCATTGGCATCAACTTACTGTCATATCTTTTGTGTGCTTTCCTGATCCTGACTTTCTCTTCCAGGCTCTTTTTGGCTCTGGTGGATCTTGGCATTGTTGACAAGAGGATGTTTGCATAGTGTGGCTGAAGGATCCACTTTGTATTTCATTGGTGTCAGGATTGCTTTCAATTGCACCAATGTAGTCATTGTTTGACAATGGTGGGTGGGCATTGGACCAGGGCATTTGGGCTGTGTCTTTGCAGTCTTGGTGGGACCATGGGTGGTAGGGCAATGATCCTTCCTCTGGCCTGGTTTGGTTGTTCTTGTGTTGGTGGTGTGACAATGATACTCACCAATCTGCCAGAAAAATTAGGAATGTATCCTAATGGTGTAGCATTGTACAGGCAGTTGAGCTACGCTTAACATAGGCAATTGCAGTAGCTATTATGAGTACATTCCTAATTTATGAGTCTATGGCTAATGCATGCTACAATCAACAGACTGGATGTACATCCGTGGTCTGTCATGTGCCTGGACTCCAGCGGTTCATCCACACTATCCGCAGAATGAGCAATAGTTATGTTGTATGTTACATTATGTGTGTCCTCTGATGTTGTCTTTGTTTTGACCTGGAAGGTACAGCTGTGTGCACAAATTCACTCAATATCATACAAAATATTTTTAGTATTGTAAGTACAATACGTATTTTTGAAAAAAACTTATTCTTGTGTGGATTACCGTGACAATGATTTTGCCGTCGCAATATGATTTCCATTTGCTGTAGAGAGGCAACTGTCAAGGTCAGTGAGTGGGCATACCCAGTAAATCCTTTCACCAAGGGATTGAGGAAGAGGTTCCAGCTGGTAGGCCCACTCACTGACCTATGTACATGACGTTATCAATGATTGAAGCAGTGCCTGCATTGAGGTTGTTGAAAATCACGTGATCTTGTGGATTGGACGATGGCACAGAACTTGAAAGCCTTGCCATTTCATGATTGTAGCCCTTGCACCAACAAACCATAAACTTATGCCCTGCCATCTTAGCAATAACGTAAGTTTGTAGAACAATATGTACAAGATACTGCCTGATTCAATTCGCATCTGCGGCCATCATGGCTAGTGTCAATTCAATGGCAGATGGTGGCATTTGTCAGCCACAAGCCACAAAGCACTCATAGCAATACAAACAAAATCAATATAATATAGCAATGGTAAAACTGATCTAATAAGAATAAAAACCTTATTTGACTATTTTGCTATGTGATATAGCAGCACCAACCGCGACAAGCAAGCAGTTGGTGCCTTTGACATTGTCGTCGTCTTTTTTGCTTGTTGCATTTTCATGGTGGTGGTGCCGGCCAGGGGCTGGCGGCTGGCAGCTCTTGAAATCTAATCCTCTTCTTTTGTTGTTTTGTTGTCACAAATCAAATTGTAGGAATTAGTACAATTTTTTTATTTCTACTTGAATTTTGTGTTATCATTTCATATCCTGCACACAGCTGTACTGCTGCATGATTATTTTTTGGAGATTTTTATTTATTTTGGAATTGCCAAATGAAATCTAA
>JALLOT010000005.1:0-36699 GCA_036939595.1 Thalassiosira livingstoniorum | reverse complement strand
ACTATGTGTCGCGATCTTATCGACTCAACCATTAAGGCGTTCGTTTTTGAGACGGTTTCCGCCATGGTGGAGAAGTCCGTTGCAAACCCTAAAAAATTATATCCATATTCGAATATATCTGGATATTTTTTATTCGCTAAATTATCCTATGACCATATAGGAAGAGGATAAAATATCCTCATGTATGAATATAACAGGATATAATCAAATATATTCTTCTAGCATACTTCTCATATTTTTTTAAAATTCTTCGATTTTTGAACTGCCTTAGAGAGCATCATCACCAAAAATTCATTTGTTGTGACAGTTTTTTCTTGTATTTAGGCTTTAATTTTGACTAGTTTCTTGTAAATTTGTTTTTGACGATATTTTTACAGTCAAGTCCGCCAATTTTTGCTGTGTTTGGCAGTAGTTATTGGATGTTAGAGAGTATTTCCCACTCTAGCGAATAGATTAAACTTTATTAAATAACTACAGTGCTTAAGGCAACATTAAATAAAGATACCAGAGGATACAGAGGATTGAAGTAAGTAATTCAGCTGTTAATTAGGTACATTCACAAGAAAGTTCTCCCAAAAACTCATCCCATTGACAACTCCACCCAGTTTATGACCAAAAACTGAGTCTCTCCCCTTTGACCCTTCAAACCTGCTTGTTTGCTGGGTTGCCAACTAGCAAAAGCAAGCCACAGAAATCGTCTCACTTTCCAATCCATCCCACCTGCCAAAACAGCAACCAATCCCAACAAAAATTATTGCGTCAAAGTGTCACAATGGCACCTTCAAAGCCTGACGTGTCTAATCCTCCTCTAAAAAAGCTTAAACATGAGCCACACATTTCAACCCCTCAGCTACCACGAGTTCCACCCCAACCGCCACAGAATCCTCTGTACGTCACGTGCCTCGCGCACAAGCTAAATCACCTCCTCCAACAAGCAGAGGCGGAAAAGGAATTGATGAAAAATTCATCAGCCCCCCCACCACAGGAATGAGGAATTCAACTTCATGCCTTACCCCTCAGTCCAACACATCATTGTTGAACTTTTCTAGACCATGGGCTTGTCAAAATTTAATCGGAGCTGATCTAACTTTTTGGAGGTGAGACGATTGATGTTTTAAGATGGATGTTTACAATTTACGAAGGTGAACAACTCTCTTCATTCGAATTGGATCGTAATGGCTGTTGCCTACCCGGCGATTGCTGTCTTTCTAAGACGAAAAAGGAGTAAGAAGTTGACCTTCAACATTTATTCCACAATTTATTTCCCTGCATCTCACGAAATTTATTCTTCATTCTTTGACTATGTCGGACGAAAACTACACCCCCAAAAAGATCTTCAATGTGTTGTGGCCAGATGGATGGGACGAGGATGCTTGTTTTGGCCAACCGGGCCATGACAAGAAGTTCTTTGTCTGCTGCGCCAACCCGTCATGTGAGACTGTGACTCGTACCAACGACAAGACGAAGTACGGGAATGCAGTGTCTCACGCCAGGAACTGCATTGGGAAGGACAAGCTCATTCCCTATGTCAAGCGCATTGAGGAGGCGGTAGCAGTAGATAATTATGACAGTGATGAAGATGGCGGTGCCATCAACGACGGAGATGCAAGTGGTTCCACTGAACCTTTGCCCAAGAAGGGAAAGCCTACGAAACAAACGACGATGTTCTCCGTCATCGCGAACGATCAAGACGAAGATCTCCACGCCTACATCATGCTCTGTGTCTTCGAGCAGCTTCCTCCGACGAAGGTGATGAGTAGGTTGTATCGTCACTTCCTCAAAACCAAGACGAATGTGACGGAAGAGACCCTCATCGACACGATGATGCACTTGGGTTTTATCGTCGAGAGGAAGATCAAGGAAGAGATCAAGAAGGCGAAGAAAGGGTGTGTTCTCCATGATGCATGGAGTCGCTACGGCAGACACTTTGTGTGTATCCTTGTGTGCTACATCCTTGATAAGAAGGTAACGATGCGAATGCTTTCTTTGACGACAATGAGCGGTGATTCGGTGTTGGTACGATTGATTGATGAAGATGGCAATGAAGTCGAGGAAGAGGTTGAGCAGGTAAGATGACCTTAAACTTCTTAATTATTTTGGATTCACATCTAATCTTTGCTGTTGTCTACTTCCACTTTATTTGTAGACTGCTGTTAGCTTCAAGACGGCTGACCTCAAGAAGCATTTTGAAGATGTCTTCAACAATCTCGACGTAGAAGAGATTTCGGATTTTGTTGCTGCCATTGTAGCCGACAACACAAACCTAAATCCGGCACTTGCCAGGGCTCTTGGCGTCCCACATATTGGCTGTCGCGACCACTGCTTAGATGGTGAGGGGAAGGACATGTCGAAGAACGACAAAGAGCTGGCAAAGGTTACGAAGGATATTAGGGACCTGCACACACAAGTCAACAACAGCAACAAGTACTCAGCAAGGCTTGAAAATATTCAAGATGTGAGTTACAAGTTGAAGAACCCTGCCAAGACTCGCTGGCATTCTGTAGCTGATTGTATCGGTTCCCATGATCGTGGAATAGATGATCTCCGCACCCTTGTTGAACAGAGTAACAGGAAGCTCAGCGACCAAACTTTGTCTGTCCGCTTCTTGAAAAAGATGCGCAAGCATCTCAAGTACCTCAACGCTATTAGAGGTGTCTCCAAGCAGCACCTGCAGAAGCGTGGTGCCACTCTTGCCGTGTTGCAGGACTGTCTTGATTTCCTGATGACAAAGGTTAGTGCTGGCAAGGGAAAGCCCGATAACACTTTCGAGCACTGCACACTTGGCACAAGGAGGCTCGCCTTGGAGACTAACTTTGATTCTGACAAGGATTTTGTGAGGGGAGTCATCAAGATCCAGAAAGGGCAAGAATCGGATCTCACAGATGAGGAGAAGGCAGCTTGTGAGAGCCTTCTCCATGAGCGAGTTCATGGGGAAGACGAGAATGTGGAGTCTTCTGAGGAGGATGGTGTGGCTGACGGTGAAGATTTCCTTGAAGAGCTTCGCCAACGCAAGTGTGCCCATGCTGAATCAAGGCATGCCTCGAAGTACATTGACCTTAGATTCATTCTTGGCTCTGGTGCAGATGTGGAAAGAACTTGGAGTAGAGCTGGTGCAATTTTCACGAAGCGCAGATCTTCCACATCCCCCATGGTGTTGGAGCTTCTGCTCTACCTTGAGTACAATCAAGACCTTTGGGATATTAATGATGTTGTGGCAGCCAACCGTGCTCGGATGAAGAACAACAGGGATCAGTGGCTTGAAAAGAAATTGGAGGAGCAGCGCGAGTGGATGGATACTATGGGCAATCTAGGTTTCGAAGACCTAGAAATAGATGGATAAATCCATTATAATCTAGGTTTTTTATTGAATATATTCGGATTATATCCTGATTATTATCCATTATTATCCATTATTATCCATTATTTTATTCAGTGCCATTGAAAAGCAGGATATTTTATCCTGATGGAGCTGTTTCCAGATTATTATCCACTAATAATGATGGAGGGTTTGGTCCGTTGGCCGATCCCATGGTGGGGAAGCCATAAGCCATCAGACGTCGTCCGTAGAGCCAGCAATAGGAGCTGGTACTAAAAGATCGTCAATTTTTTGTGGGACAAAAAATATCGGCCATTCGTCAATTTTTTGTGGGACAGAGGGAGTAGATAAAACCAAGTAACTCAATCAATTTAGAAGGTCAAGAAACCCCCAAATACAGAGTAATGACCTCAAAATGCAATAAGAAGTTCATCAAAAATAACACCAATTGCACCAAAATTTAAAGAAAAAGATCAAAAAAGAATCTATTATTAGAATTTTGGATTTCAATCATAACTCAATTTTGACCTAAATTATTTTACTGCCTAGGTTATAATATCAGAAGGTACATAAAAATTTTGGCGTACCTTACAATAGAACCTGTTATTATAGATACTGAAATAAAAAATGCAGTTTTAGCGATCAAATTCTACTCTCAAGTTTGAGTTACAAATTTTACTAAAAAGTGCTCTAAAATATCAAATTTTCCTTATTTTTAGGTGGTACTTAAATTGTAACGTCGAAATCTCAGACAATATTCATCGAATCTCTTCCAAAATTCTTTTGACCAAAAGTTTACTCACAGGTCTATTGGTCAGTAAAAATCAGAATTGAAAAAAATTTATTTTTGGCTGAGATAATATCGTCATAAGTTGTCTGTTTTTCATAGCAATTCAAGACTACAGTAGTACTTATGTAGGCTGGGCGAGCGATGCACGACAGCGTGGGCGGGCGCGGGCGGGTTCGTTCGCCCGACGCCCGACGCCTGCCCGACGCTATTGTACCATAGTTACCTTACTTTTAAAAGTATCACCCGCCCACCGCCCACCGCCCACCACCCAAGCACACCACATAGACTTGGCACCATGGCATTGAGTTGAAGGAGGAAAAAGGAAAATCCAAGAGAGAATTAAATTTTGGCATTACATGGTTTGGGCAGATGTGTTGTTTAGTGTGGTAGTACTTACTATCTACTAAGTAGCAGTGACGAGGCAGGATACTTGCATCTTCTATAGAACTTGCGTTGGACTATGGACTTCACATTGAACTCATCTGCCCCTTAACGCTCAACAACAACGTCGCAAGCCTCTAAAGATTATTTTGTTGATTCCGACCTGCTTCAAGAACACCATGACCAGCCGATACAATGCCACCAGTGCGGTGGTAACCAACGACCCCAATTCAATATTAAATCGCATAATTTTTCGCGCTGTCCAACCAACTGACATACCTCGGTGCTATCAAATCGAATCGGAATCGTATCCCCCAGACGAAGCTGCCTCCAAATCAACACTGCAATATCGTCAGCACCACGCCGCTCCTTTCTTCCGATGTGCGTTCCTTATCGATGACGGCTGCATTGAAGCCAGTGGAAATGACAGTGGAGCCGATGACAACGCCAGTATAACCAGTATTTCAAGCAATGTAGAAAGTATCACAAGCACCAACAGCTCTATTTCTTACAAGAACCGCAATATTCGCATCCAATCCACTGTTCGCGGCACCATCATAGGCTTCATCTGCTCCACTCGATGTTCATCTTTCACTGCCGAGGCAATGCGAACTCATCATGCCACGGGCAAAATACTGGCCATTCATAGTGTGGTAGTGGAAGAGCAATATAGGAAGATGGGGGTGGCGACGGCGATGATGCAGGATTATTTGCACGCAATGGACAGATTGAATAATTTGCACGGTAGGAGGGGTGGTTTAAAAGTTAAGATGGACAAGATTGTTCTGATGGCGAAGAAGGATCTGTTAGCATTTTATGTGAGGAATGGATTTAAAGCCATGTGCGTTAGTGCAGTGGTGCATGGAAAAGAGCAGTGGTTTGAGTTGGAGAGAGAAGTTATGAAAATGGATGCAAGAGAGGACAAAGAATATGAATGTCATTTGGTAGACTCATTTGCTGATCCTGACAAAAAGGGGAGCGGAAATCCAGCCGGGGTAGTGATACTGAAGGGTCCACCTGGAGGTGAACAGTTAGGAACGGAAATGAGCATTGACAATAACGCGGATGATCATGATGATGAACTAGATGATATTGTGAATGATTCTGATAATATTGAGTGCTTGCAGACTTTTGAAATGTCGTCTCGTGGATTGGATTGGATGGCTTTGGTAGCAAAGGAATTCAATCACTCTGAGACTGCTTTCGTTTGGCCTCTTCCACAGAAGCCAACTTCAGTTGAAGATTCTGGTGGCACCTCGTCGTCATCTTACGCAATACGGTACTTCACTTGCTCAGGTGCTGAAGTAGATCTCTGTGGCCACGCTACACTAGCGCCTGCATCTATTTTACTGGGTAAAAAGTTGGTGGAGGAAAGTCAAGAGACAAAGCAAGGAAATAAAATTACATTTCATGCAAAACGCGATCTTCTTCGTGCAGAGGTGTATCCTGCATCGCAGTCCTCTTCTGGTAATGCTCTTTCACAACCTGACTCTTCCATGGCCAGCAGCAACAGCTCATTACGTGTTGCAATGGATTTTCCTTGGAAGAATGTAACACCTGTCCCGCTCGGACCAAATGGCCATGATGCAGTGTCAAGCATGCTACAACGGGCTTTTCGCTGTGCAACACCTGGAAACAGCAATAGCTTTCCGGGGGAATCAGAGTCAGCATTGAAATCAAGCTTTCGCAATTTTTTCACCGCAAAAGATGCGAGTTCAACCCCACCGTTAATATTGCCACTGCATATCCTTCACATTGGAACAACAGATGGAGATGAAGACTTATTCGTGGAGTTAACAGAACAAGGTTTCGACATGCTGAAAGAAATGAAAGATATCGACTACGGTGTCTTGGCCGATGGATGGAAAGGGTATTCTAGAGGAGTTGCTATCTGCTGCTGTACATCACAGTCGGCTGCGGGACCATCAGAAACTGACACCACACGAATTCAAAACCAAAGTGGATCCGTATATGTTGACTTTCGATCTAGATTTTTTGGTCCGAAAGTTGGAATTGAAGAGGATCCAGTTACTGGATCAGCTCATTGTTACTTAGGCCCTTACTTTGGAAATAAATTGGGAAAGGATGTTGTTGTCGGCAGACAAGAATCCGAAAGAGGTGGGATTGTCGAATGTATTCTTAAGCGGGATGAAGGAAGAGTTTGTATTGTAGGCACTGCGGTGACTACAGTTTCAGGAAAGTTAAAGATAGGAATATGAGTAGAAGTGGACAATGCTTTAAACATTTTAATTTTTTGTGTGTGTTATTTGGGAGCTGTTTCAGTTACAACCATTTAAAGCTAGAGAACAATAACAACGAAACACATGTGCCTTTTTGAGCTCAAGTCTTGAAGCGGTATATCCCACTGTGTTTGGGAGCAATGAAGACTTCAATCCTTTCATGAAAACGAAATGCCAATTCCAATGTTAAATCACATTTTAGTCTGCTATTTTGCATGGTTTCAGAAAATGTTTGTTTGTTAAGTTCGAAGCTTTGTGATGTTAATACCAAGCAGCCTAAGCAAAAGACAAGGTCCCTTGTTTGCACAAAGGTACTTTGCAGTGCCTTTTTGTGACGTATTTCATCGTATTGTGACTTTTTCATTGCAGTCTCTTTCCTTGAGATTAAACGCTCCAGGAAAATTTTATTGATGTGTAACCACATGAAAAATGCAGCAACATAAATATTAAACACAAAAATTGAACCTATACAACCTTGACAGAAAATGATGGATGAGCACATATTGGCATATGATCTCTGTTGTTGCAATCAGGTACTCAACTTCCTAATCATTGTTCTTGCTGTGAGTCTCTCTAGAGATTTCCCTGAATTTTTGCACACAGTCTATTTTTCTATTTGTAATATAGTGCAGAATTACTGCATAAGTCTCTTCTATTAGACTTTAATTATAGTTTCTCTGTAGTTTTTAATTCATTTTGTCTGCTAATGCACATTCTATATAATCTGCAGTAAAATTTTTCATTGCTCCACATGTAACTAATCCAGAATTAAAATCTGATCATGCAGTAATGCTGCTGAAATTGAATTAATATTTAGCTATTGCAGTTTCAGAAAAGAAGTATCAAAAATTTTGAACTTGCAGTCACCAATCCAACTATTGCATAGGCTGATTCAACTCAAGCAGGTACAGCTTAGATGAATTCTTTGATCTGGATGGCAAAGCTTTTACCATAGCTTCATTGAAGGCTTTCCTTTGATTTCTTCATGCTTTCAATATCATATTCTAATACCTGGTACAAATTCATTTCATCTGTTCTTACAATTGCCTTCCTGCTTTGGTCAATGTAATTTTGTGGTCATGGTAAAACTGAACAGCAGATGAGAACAAATTTTTTGTAATGAAAAAATTGAGTTTAAAAACAGCAAAAAATGATGTGCTAAAAAAGAATAAAGCATTTAAGTTGCACAGGTAAATTTAAAAACCCATGAAATGAGTACTGGTTGATCACATTGGATTCTTTGATTTGAATGCACAATATCAAGACATCATTTTTTCATTTCTACTAAAACCAGTATCTAAGGCACTTTTATTTTATTTGCAAAAATCATCACACAAGCTTCACTGTTGTTTTTGCCTGCTACCATAACTCAATTCTGAAAAATAATAACTGTGACCAGAGGAAAATGTTACTTGATTCCCCTTTCCAAATCATATTAGTATCCCATTGTCCCCTGATTTTTGGAACCAATCATGAGACATCAAAAAATGCTTTTTACTAGTTACCAAATAAATTATTTTTGCATTTAATAAATACCATTAATGCCAAGTAGTATCATTTTGTGCATCAACAAAAAAAACACAGAGCCATAAAAAAGGAAAAATAATAAAATGAATTATTTTTCCATGGCAATACAGGAATGATAAGAAAGGCAAACACAGCAAAAGTCTATCAATAAGTTCAGCACTTAATTTTGAGGTCAATATTGTCAAGAGCCATATGGTGATTCAATATTTTAAGGAATCAGTAAAAGCATTTTCATTGCATTCTAATGCATTGCACTTGCCCCCAGAATAGGGACAAGTCTGAGATATCTATTTAGATCCAAATATATCACTGGGTAATTTTTTGGGACTTTACCTTTATTATCCTTAGAATCAATATCTTGATTAAGATTTTGTCCTACTGCTACTGAGTGAAGGGATTATTCATGCTAGAGACAATTTCAATTGAGATCCAATCAAATTAAATCAACTTTTGAACCCAAATTAATTTTCTTTGGGGTGTACTGAAACTATCCCTGTTATGTACCATGGACAAATCTTTAGTTTTGGTATTGCAATTGCCAGATGAGTGATTTTTTTCAATTTGACTAGTGATTGAACTGCCCAGACAGTTCTATGTATGAACTCATAGGATATGTACTATGAAGTTACTGTGAAATACTACATAACAAATATCTGTAACTAAACCAAAGTTGAGCTAATCATAATTTCTTTTCAATTCTAACATGAAGCAGAGCCTTGAATTTATTCTATCACTACAGAAAACTATTCAATGAGCCCATACGTTTTTGAGTTAAGGTAGCCCAGGTCCAACAACAAAAGTTTAGTGGCAAAAAATCAAAGTCAAAGAAAGATGAAAAATTTGCTTTGTCTCTTTTGATAATGAGGATCAACACTTGATTGAACACATTGTTCATGGGAATAGTTGGAGAAAAATAATGGATTAGGCAATTGCAGAGCAAAATAAATTCTTAAAAAACACTCTAGTCAGTTTCAAAAACTGAACAGATGTGGCATTTAATTTGAAAGCTTGCCTTTGTTGCCAAGGAGACAAATGGGTTTATTTCAAGAATCTGAAATAAAAACATCCAGTACAATTGACTCTTAACATTTTTCAAACTGTGTACCTCTTGGCAACAAGCCTTGAAATTCCTGTAAAATTCTTTCAGTGAAGACATGATGAGACACATTCAGCACAAAAGATAAGCAGAAAACTCACATCAAAATGTCATGGGGTAAGTTGAAAATAGCTACCAAGTAAGCTACTGGTAAAATAACAGTGGTATGTGGGGTAGGTACCATACATGCTACCCTAATCTCACCCAAACACACTGGTTTGCAAGATTTCTTATTGACTATAACACTTTATGACTATAATAAAGCTGTAGCATGCCTCTGCTTACTTGAAAACTAATACTACCAGCCATTTTAATTTTTTCTAATTCTTTGCTTTTTTCAGAAAATAAATAAAAAAGATTAATTAATATTATCTTTTGAGAATCAGTGACACTTACCTACATATGCCTTATTTTTGATGATAGCAGTAAAAACAAGGTGTTTCATGGTACGGCACTACACCCCTACCCCTACTTACTAATTGTACATTTTTCCAGTTACCATCAACAAAACAACAACCAAACAATGATGGACTGGACAAATTGACATTTAATTGTATTCCATAAGTGGATTCCATGAAGTTTGATTGTCCCCAACCTTGTCATCAGAAGAGGGGGTCAATAGAGGGATCCAGTTGAGGGGGTCCCAACAGAGGGGAGCCACGGTTACTTGCCCAAACCCAGATGTGGCTACATGCTGGGACATGATATTTGCAACTAAAATCAATGACATTGGTGTGGAGGCACAACAGAATGAAGGCGATTGATTTGTCACAGTTGCAATTGTCTCTTGGCTGTTAATGGTTGATCAGGGCATGCACCACAGCTACAGCCTTGTGGAAATTCCAGCTTTGTGTGTGCAAAGTTTTTGGCTTTGGGCAATGGCATTTTCCAAACCAACTTTGGTTGTGGTGTTGGTGTCATGCATTGACATGCTAGGGACATACTTTTGTGATTTATTGTGGCTTATATTGTTGAAAATAGTGGTATTGTTGCATTTATCATCCTGTTATAATTATGCCTTTGTTCCTTCCATCAAAGGCAATGAGGGCAATGATCTTTTGTTGATTTATTCTAGTTGACATGAAAAATATGATGGTTGTGTTGCTTTGTTTGGGAAATGGTGGATGGAGAAAAGGATGTATGTTTTCTCTTGTAGTGACAATAAATGGGCTAGTTTTAGAAGTCAATAGCCTATTTTATATAAAAACAAACCTCTTAATCCCAACATTATTTGTTGTCATGGTCATGTCAGTAAAAATAATAAAAATACCAATACATAGATTAGACTTTGGATTAGGGAACCTTTATTATTTTATTTGAGTCCTTTGTATCAATGATGGTGATGTGGGAGGAAGGGAGGGCAGTACCTAATGGGTTTGGATCATCCATACATGCCATGTCATCATCTGCCTGTAGTCCCCATAGTGATGAACCTGGACATGAATGGGAATAGACCCCAAGGATACAATGCAGCACACATTTTTCTGCAATATGCTGTCATCCATAGCCAATCTTCAAACCTCCCATCTCCAGCTAAAGTCCTAGCTAGTTTATAATACCATGAAAACATCATGGAAAAATGAGGAACAATTCACAATGCCTTCTACAGACATATCAGAATCCTACTCTGAGATGTAATGTAAGAGGTAGCAATTGTGGAAGTAGCAATTGAGGAAAAATCAAGGGGAATGGAATTGTGAATTGATTCCTGGCTCATTGTGATATCCATGTACATAAAGCAGGGTATTGTAAGCATGCAAAAAATGATGATGATGAACAGTTGTATTATTATCTAGAGATAATACTAAGATAGTATGGTCCTGCACAATACATAATATGATACTTAACTCTTGCATCATCATAATTGGTTACCAAATAAAAAAATAATAATAATCTATGACTATTTTTAATTATTTCTAAAATAACTTGGATTTATGGGTAATGACTGTTCAATCATTTATAGTTCTTGAGTAAACAGAGGCCTGTTTTTCATTCAAGAATAGCCATTAAGTGTTATAGTTAATAAGAACTCTCCTTTAGAGCATTACAGCCAATGAGAAGAAGTACTTGTGTTACTTCAAGCTCTCTGATGGTTGCCAAGATATTTTCTGCATGACATGTTGCTCTATTTCAATGGTAAATACTTAATTTGTTTTGCATGGCATAGGCTACCAAAAAATCCACTTCCAGGAACAACCCAAACTCATAATTTTAATGTGATAATTATCTATCTAACTTTACTCTTAATGGTTGAATGCAATCAGTAATAAAAAAAACTTGAAAGAAAAATGAAATCTAGCAAGGACATCATTGAAAATTGTGAAAAGATTGAAAATATTGAAAATATTGAAAATAATTAAGACTGGGTTTGTAACGAAAGGGNGACTTGCTCAGTCACCGTCAATTCTTGCACAGCCGAACTCAGCGCAAAATTTGGATAATAAAGGATTAAACTAGCTAATATGTCACATTTAGTGCCACATGAGGTGTAAGACGGTTTTGGTATGAACATGCCTTATTTGTCCCACCATTGATGTTTTCTCTACCATCACCCCTCAAAAAAGCTACCACTGTCACTGCCATCAACCATCAATCACCGTATCAATTGTCATAACTCCTGCTGTCAACACTTAAATCACTGATACTGTCATAGTTGTTTGTACCTCTGTCACTGTTGTACTTGTCTTTGAGCAAAAACAATGAACCCTCCACCATCATAGTTTCCCACCATTGCCAAAAATTCAACTATTAATATCTATATCAATCCTGATTTTTTTCCTTAAAAAAAAATCATTCACTAATCACTAAGGCATTGGAGTAGCTGTTGCTGCCAGGACTGTCACCATCAACAGCTGTATCCTTCACTGTCACTTCTTCCAACATCAATCCACCTGTTAACTTAATTGTATGTGTAAGTGCTGCTACCACTGTTTAGTAAAAAGTAGGACAAACTTGTGTAATAATAAGCTTTCAATCATAGATTATGTACAATGAAGCTCTATTATTTACAGTGATTAGTATTATTAGAAAGAAAGTTAAAACAGTTTATGACAAACAAAGAATTATCAGTACTTAGCTTCTTGGGATATGTACCAATGAAACCTCTGATCTAGGGTCAGACAAAATGTCCTCAGTCTCCAGAAAAGTCTATCCTCCAACTGTCAAACTGTTAGATTGTTTTGCTAATATTTTTGGTCAGGAGATGAATCCAACAATGAAATTAGCATCAACAGTGCACATTGTTACATCAGAACAAGCTATGGCCACAGAGGAGGCAGTAGTTGTTGTGGGTGATAGCAGTGCAGGTGAAAACTACTGTGGTGATGATTTCATTAGTGCACAAGAGGATGGAAATTATGGTTGAGGGGGAATTTTTTGCCAGCAAA
Organism: Thalassiosira livingstoniorum; assembly: GCA_036939595.1. Classification (NCBI taxonomy): domain Eukaryota; phylum Bacillariophyta; class Thalassiosirophyceae; order Thalassiosirales; family Thalassiosiraceae; genus Thalassiosira; species Thalassiosira livingstoniorum. The sequence goes on along the minus strand of JALLOT010000005.1, from coordinate 23,963 downwards.
CAAAGAATTGGATGGTGGTACCAGCATATAATGCCCACAACAACAACCAGATGAACTACAATAACAGGGGAGACAGTGGTTGTTGTGTTTAATGGTTGCAGTAGTAGCAACAATGATCACTATGGCAGGGATTTAATTGAAAAATGGTGGGGGAGTAAATTATGATGAAGGATTCAGAGAATTGTTATTTTTATGGACCACCAATGATATGAATGATGGCAATAGTAACAGCAATTTCGATGTTCACAGTAGCTCTGGCAGTGGGGGAGGCAGGGCAGAAGTTGGAGTAGATGGTGGTCATGGTTTTTCCTTTGATAGATGTTATTCAAGGCCATAGAATGCAAGTTGGGTCATTTTGGGTGAAAAATTGGGTTGATTATGGATGAATGGTTGGCTATGACTTGCATATACCACATAAAATATTATATTTATTGGTGAGTGAATTATTTAATGACCAGAAAAATGGTAAGTAATTTAGGAAAATATGTCCGGTGGTATATTTGGCGCAATTTAAATGGGTGAGATCAGACTGTTGGGTATTGATTAGAATACAACCACAATCTACACAATACTACCATACCATACTAATCCTTATCCGTCTGTCAGATTGAAACCACAAAGATTCAGAGATTTCAGGAAGAAAATCGAAGATTTGCTGTTTGGTTCCGAAGATTTTGGGATGGAATCAGGCAGAATCAGGCTTCAGTCACGCTTCAATATTCAATAATCACAGTCCTAAGTGACTGTAGCTTATCCGTAAAAAAATCTGGCAAATATCTGTCCCTGCAAGGTTCACGGAAATGGTCTAAAAGAGCAATTTTTGCGGGAATCACACTATCACTTAACGTCCGTTTTAAAAAAAAATGATTCTTCATATGAATGATGAAAGGCAGTACATAAAAAAAACCTCAATTGAGATGGATCGAAAAAAAATCGATCCATTTCGATCCACTTCAATCTACTTCGATCTACTTCGATCCATTTCGATAATTTTTTGATCCACCATTTTCGATCCACTTTGATCCATCACGTTCGATTACCTAATAATTTGGATTGAAAATGGTGGATCGAAAATGGTAGATCGAGATGGATCGAAGTGGATCGAAGTGGATCAAGATGGATCAAAGTGGATCGAAAAAGATCAAAATGGATCAAAAAAATTCGATCCACTTCAAAATTGCGAGAATCCCAGTGAAAAAAACAAAAATTACTTACATCCGTGAGACTTGCTGCAGTGCGTCACGCCTGTCACGATTTTCGATTTCAAAATTTCACGAAATTTTACGTGATTTTTGAAGCGCAGCGCACCCAAGCGCAGTTTGATAGTGTCGCCCTTAAGGCTGATCATATTTTTTACGCATCAAAACAAACAGTACCCCTATTATTACAATAATGAAGTACCATACATACTTATCAGAGAGTAGGTATGGCATTTCCATTGTTATTATTGCCCGATAATGAGAAGGAAAAGGAAGAATGCTTCCAGAAAATTGAGTAGAGTCAACCTGACTAATTCACGGAACCTTCACTAAAAAAATATTAAGGAATCGGTTTTGGACCAATTTACTTCATTATTACACCAATTGAGAGACCTTGATAAATGCTTTCAGGTAAAAAAAAAATTTTGAATTTGCAATAATTTTCATGAAGAAATGTATCAAAAACCAAATTTCTGAAATTACCCTTCTGAGGCGACCCTCCCCAAATCACCTGAATATTTCGTCCACTAAGTCAGGTCTAGTGATACACATGCAGTGTATACCTAGAGCAACTTTGAAATGCTTCTGTGTAAAAGGGAGGCATCTTTTTTAGGGGTTTGAACTACATATTTGCATTGCTCTATTTGAGCAGATATTTTTCCTGTTATGAGTTTTTAAAAATTTTTGGATATTCATGAAGTTATTCTACTTTTTTCTGTTTCTTAGCTCCATTCAATGGAGCAGACCTTCATTTTGCCCCAAAAACTTACAAAAATGCCGCTTTTTCAAAAAAATCTTGCAAGTGAAGGTATGAAACATTCTAAAAATGGTGTTTTTAGAAAGATCTTGACAAGTACATTCTGATGGACCTGTTAATTTTTGAAAAAATGTATTACTCATCAAGAAGATTGGGGTTAAATCAAAGTACTAACAAGTTTACTAGGTGTCCATTCACAATTCCCCTCACAAAAATATTCAGGCCCCCGAACCAATTCAGGTCTACTCTAAGTAATTGTTATATTAATGCCATCAGTCATTGTCATCATTCCTTTTTTATGAGTTATTTGCAAAAAAATGAATGACAAAATTAAAGGATTTTTATTTATTTTTCAGTGACCAAAAAACAATGAGAGCAGACTATGTTCTTAACCTTCTCTACTTATTTACCTAACTTAAGTACATCATACCATAAAGTACTTTTTTGACCAAGCTACAGCCATTCCTTCTTACCTACATCCACATATTTTTTCACCGGCCTTTCATGAAATGATGTCCCCCTTTCACCATGATGCCAATGACATCAAATTTTTTTCCTGCAGTTAATTCTTCCTACCTGATCTTTCACTGTAGGATTCTGGTCATAAATATTAAAAAGAGGGTATTTTTTAGTTTATACTCTCAAATTTTAAAATAAAAAGAAGGAGAAGTTGGTTGCACAGATTCTTTTGATTTGTTACTATGTGATAATGGAAGGTGGAGGGGAAATTGAAAACTTGCAGCTATAGACAGAAGCAATTGTCATTTAAATTTGTTGTTAAACAAAAGCACTTCATGTCACAATAGGCACACCCCAATACAATCACAATTTTTTTCTAGATACTCCTGAAATATTACAATGCTGTTGCCAATGATATTTTCATTTGGTTGCAGCTTGTAGTCATACTAGTTCAAATTGCTTTTGCATGGACAATGGCAGGGTGAAATGGGGCCAATACAGCTGAGACAACAATTACTTTGTTGGGGTTCCCAGTCTGTGATTCAAAACAGTACATTTCAAGTATGACAAAAAATATCCATATTATTCTGAAGGGTGATCAGATCCAGAATAATATAGTAACCATGTCTCAAAAATAAAATTAGTAGTAATTGTAATCTGAAATAAAAATACATTACCAATTCAGTGTTTCACAAGTAAACTTGATGCAAATTACATTGGATGTTGGAATTTGGAATTCCAAACTGAAAATGACCCTAAATAGTTTTGTAAAAAGGGCTTTGAAAAATAAGATGGGATCATACTTATAGATTTACCTTTTTAGGAGGATTCAAATATTTGATTTTCTGTTGCAGATTTTTCTTATGGAAAAGACTATATATTTTATGGTGTCAATGGTAGTATGTAATATTCCAACTAGTGGAAAATGTTGAAAAGTGTGATTGGTAAACTCATTTAAATGATGTTCATCCAAAAGAGATGATACTTTTTCTCAAACATTTTTAGGTGACTTCCAATGAATGACCAGGTAGAAGAAAGGTCATATAAAGGAAGAGCATCCATTTGTTAATGACATTCATTGCCAATTCCTTTCCCTTTTCTCATCATTTGTCATAACATTAAAAAAAATATAAATCTTATGCTCCAAGTTCCAAAAGAGGGATAAGTTACTCATTTGATTGGACTTGATAGCAAAGATGACCACAGAATTGTCATATTGTCTCATCTTGGCACGTGGACATGTACAGTTGTGTGCTGAATTTTTGAAGTACACAACCATACTTGTCACACTTCTGGTCAAAATCATCCATAGAGGGACAAACCATTTGAAAGCCAAAAGCAAACTGAGCCTAAAAACAAATTATCTGAGAGAGTTTTGTTCAGTACACAACCTCAATTTTCAATGTGGAGAAACACTACAAAAACACAGTTGTCTACAGTGTTTTTTGACACTTTTTAGGGGGCTAATATGCTACATTTTTTGTTGTATTTTGTATTATATTTCTAAGCAATAAAACATTAAAAAAAAAACTTATTATAAAATCAAACTCAAAAACTTGAGCATTTGTGAAAAAAAAAAATCAAAAAACAATAGTTTTTGATTAAAATTGTGTATGTACCAATTCAGGTAATAAATACACAGTTATGTACTTCAAACATGCAGTTATGTACTACAGATCCATGTACCAAGACATCATGGTATGAGTTTGTTCTTTCTAATATTTGAGCAGAGATAGAAAATTTGGAATAGTTGACCAAAGATACAGCCTTCAATGAGCCTTGGTGAATGGGATGATTTTTGAGGTATTAAATGAAGTTCCACCTTAATTGGTAAGAGGTTGGTGGTAGTGCAGCCATCTTGGACTAAAACACTAATATCCAATAACAATACTTTAGTTTTTGATTTCACAAATTTCCATGTGAGCCAAAATGTTCTCACATCCAATTTCAATTCCTCCTTTTTTAATATTTTGTTTGTGCCAAAATTGTGATATGGAAGCCAACTCATAATGTTATCGTAAACAAAACATTTTAAGAAGTACATGGAGATTAGCCATTAAAGCAAAACTAATTTTTTCATCACCCAGGCTACATTAATTTTTGCAAATTTTTCATGAAGGTGTGATTCCCATGACTATTCGACACACTGTTTTTTATGATCAATTTTCCATCAATTATTTTTTACTTTGGAGAAATATTTTTATGACTTTAATTCATTTTCAGGGGCTTTAGTTAAAGATTTTTTGAATGGTTGGTTGTTGTATATAACCTTAAATAGTTCAATGCAGTATGATAACTTTATGTTGTTATTCATTGCATAAAAAACAAGTAAAAGCATTTTTGGGCACTTCTTGTTCATTGAGCAGTTTTTTTAAGCTCAAAATAGTTTTTAAAATATGTCAGTCATGCAATGATCATGGGTTGAAGTTGTTCTGAAATCTACTGGCTCAAGAAATGCCCAATATTACTTCTGCTAAATTTTAAACCCATTGAATGTAGTCTTGGTCAAGGCTTATGTAGCTTGATTGTTCAGTGGAAAAAATTGAAAACATCATTACTAATTGATTCATCTTTTTTGTTCTGATGTATGTTGCCTCAATGCAGATGATTGTTACCAGCTTGGACAGATGATAGGGTTTAAATGAATCAATCCATCTATGAATTTGGATGTTTGCTGGTCTGAGCTCCTTTTTCATTTTCTTCTGAAATAATTCCATACAAATCCTTGTTGAAAAGTAATTAAGCCCTTGATGTACATATATTGTGGTAGCTCAATTACTGATGATCTGAGGTCTTTGTTGTCATTCCCAAACATGAGATGCCAAGAATTGCTGAGAACATTTAAAACATTCTGTTGAATTTCATTTAGATTTCTTGAACAATTTTATGATGAAAAAGCTCCCAAAAGTGTTTTACAAAGATACTCATAAATTGCTATAGTTCTGCATCTGGACTAGAAGGCAGAAATCAGAATCAGGTCTGGATATAAATAGAGCTTAGAGAGTGATTCACCATCCCCTGTAACTTCAGGAGGTGAAGTACTGATTTGGCAAAAGAAGTTATTAAATCTCTCTGTTTCAATTTCCATCAAAATAAGATTTTGAAAAATTGAAAATCTGATAGACTTTTTAATGTTCTAATTTTTTTAATGTATATTGGCTTATTACATACTATCTATTTACCCTGATAATTCTGTGTTAATTTGTGTTGAGACATTGCATACTTAAAGATAGTGGGTGAAACACAAAAAATTCAGAATTTTTTAACACAATTCTGGGGTCTATAATTTTTGTAGCATGTTCTCATGAATAAGCATAAAGCATCCTGAAAGTTTCATGAAGAACATTTGGCTCAATCAAAAGTTATGGGCTGTCAAAATTTACTAGTGCTGATTGATATGGACTTTTGTGGGACTCAGTTAGGGACTAAACTACTAGCAAGTTATTAATCATTTTTATCAATGTTTATTCATGATTTAAACTCAAATTTATGGGGAAATCACATACCACTTAAAATAAATCAGTTCAGTTCAGTCAAGAATATTTTTTGTGAATAGCAACACCTTAAGCTTCCATTCAAGATATCTTTGAGTTGGTGTTTAAGTGTAGGTGTAGGGTAGATACTTTGTATCACCCCAAAAGATGATGGAAAATGATGGACATTAATGAATGGAAGTTGATAGCAATTATTAAGGCATATTTAATGGAAGATGTTCATACTTTTGCTTTTGTTATGTGACTCAAAGAGTTGAAATTACATATTACCTCATACTTCAGTAGTAGTAGACGTATTTTTGATGATAGTGTTGGCAAGGGGTGAGCAGATAGTTTTGTAATTTGGAGATTTCGTGTGGCCTTAATTTTTTTCCAAAACTTCTACATAATGGAAAATTGTGTTTGGGGCAAAATGTGGTAATACAAGAGAAACAAAGAAACAATGGATGAATCATCTACATATATGTTATTATCTACTTATTACTATCACTAACAATACTTTTTGTTATGGATGCAACTAAAGAGCACTTAATGAATCATGAAATTATAGACAATAGTTTTTTTTGTATTTCATTATTCAAATAACTCAAAGTAGTGTACAAATCTAAACAAAATACAAAAAAGGCACCCAATCAAAACAAAAGGGTTTTACATCTATTGTACTCACATTTAGGAATTTTGAAGACAATCCTATGGAGGCAGTTTCTAAACATTTTGAAGAAATTTTCATTGGCAGAATGAGATAAAATGTTGATCTGTATGTGAATCTGTCTGTTTCCAGATTTTTTGTGCACTCATGTTCCATACTTCTATTTGGGTGGGATGGATTACTAAAGGACATACAGAACAATGAATTATGAAGTACTATCAAATGTGATGTGCATTTGTCTCATCCTCTCAATAGATATGGCAATCAACAGCTCTCTTTCCAAATGCTTCCTTATCAATGAATGCTTCAACTGTGTAAATGTGGATGCAACAAAGCCAAGTTAATAAAACACTTTTGAATTGCAAATAAACAAAGCAATGTCTAACCTGAAAAAAGCAACTACTATCCACTGCATCAAGCAAGGCCTTGAATTTCTCATGATCAAAACCATTCCACACATTGCTTGATTTTAAGTTATTTTAAGTTGTTATTCTCAAAACAGCAATAATATGTCACACCTGTGGCAACACAAGAGATAAACATCAGAAAAATCCCAAGACAAAAGCTGTCACATCATTGGCAGTTGACATGCAGGTCCAACATATCAAAGATCCACCCCCCCTCCAACTCTGTCTTCTGAAAATCACTGTTTCAAATCAATAAGAAAATGTGGGTGAGAGCACAGGGATGTCACCATAGTTAGTCAAGATAAAACACACAAAAGAAAATACTCACCATAAAGGGAATCACATCCTTTTTATTGAATCAATGTTGTCATCACGGCAGAAGGCATACTTCAAGACTGAAAATCAATATTCAAATAAGAAGAAGGAAGATGAGAAGGGAGAGAGGAAGGGAGAGGATGAAAGAGTACTAGTAAATTCACAACTCACTAGTGCAAAGGTCCATTATTGTTTGCTACATAGAAAGCACCATTGCCATGCTGTTACCACACTGGCTCTGTGGCACCATGAAGGATACAACAACAAACAAGATCAGCAGGTGTTGGTGAGAGACTATTGTTCATGTAAATTATGTTTGATGTATTTAAGACTCACCTTTGATGCAACTACTACCCATCTCATGGTTTTGAAGACATCAGAATGAGTTGGAATTCACAATTGGCTAGCTTGAAACAAAATGTTTGAAGCAAAATGGCCAAGCATTGACAAATAAACTCTACCACTACATCCAGTACCCTTTAAGGAATGTATTATTTAAGGTCTGACTTAGTGGTTCCACCTACAGCCTTCAAACATTTTGTCACAAGATTGAAGGGAGGGTGCAGCTTTTTGTGTAGATTGTCATTGTTGGCATGGAGGAAAACATTTCAAAACGAGGTTTTGGGTGTGCTGGTATTGGGAGAGAATAGACAACAACAAAAAATTACACATGAAATCTTTGACTAAAAATTTCCCTAGTAAAAAGTACAAATAAACATATTTTAAATTTTGTGTCAAATCCCCTGATAAAGATGTATCCCTTAATGGGAAAGGTTGAATTGTATTCTGATTTTTTTCTGTTAACTTTTTAGATTTGCCATTTTTTCTCCATTTTCTACTATTGAAACACCCATTAACACCAAGAATCATATCAAAGTTTACATTCATAGCTTAAAAATGAGTACAGGTTTTTGAGGGGTAAAATTAATCAGAAAGCATCAAAGCAATGTCTTAAACTTATTGTGAAAAAACTGTGTTTTAATTTTTCAAACCATTTCCAATTTATCTAAAATTGTACTTTGTGGCCTTACCCCTACAAACAGTATGGCACCTTTTAGGGTATCTACAGGTGGAATTCAAGATAATTTCTTACAATGAGATGTACTCAACCGTGGCTTCTGTCATTATTTTTAAGGTCATGCTGGCAACATTGGCATAGCAAGCAACAAACAGCTGTGCCTTGAACCCACTGGCCAAGGGTAGACAAATTCTGCCATCAGAAACAGTTCAAACAATTAAGGCCCAATTCATCAGAAGATGTAATTGTGTTGTTGTTGATTAGCAAAGTTGCCACAACAGCAGTGGGCACCTAGAATAGGTACAATATGGTGGTGGCCAGTAGAAGCAGCCAGATCTTGAGATGCTGGCATCATTGTTTGAAAACAACAAGAAGTGGTTATCATCAAGATTGTTGCCATAATGTCATGGGCACAAAGTTGACAATATTGAAAACATTCTTTATGTTGCTGCCTTTATGTGAAACCAACAATGTTTCTGATAGCACTAAGAAATTTAAAACTAAACTAATTGTAATCATTGTAATTATAATATTAGTTACTACTAAGTCTATAATTACCAACACAATGAACATTAGAGTTTCATTGCAATCGACAATTGCTGGTTGCAGGTGTTGTGATTTCCAATGTTTTTCACCTGCCAAAAAAACAAAACTTACAAAATCATTGTCACAACTTGTCACAATTCACAAAAAATCATGACAAAAAATCACAAGATAGACGTGATTCACAGCCTTGAGATTGATAATACTCTTCAAAAGTATATACAATAATTAACTGATTTACTGTTCATGTTAGATACCCTTATTTATTTAGTTTGTAACAAGGATATGTCTTTTTTGCCAATCTGTGCAATTTAGGAAGGGTGTCATAACCCACCTTCCATAGGGATCAACTAAATGTACTTTAAAATTTCTGTTTTATCATCTTTTTTGCCAATCAAGCTAAATTGTAATATATTCCAACTTAAAAATTCCAAATAAGGGATATAAAACATATAAAGAATGCTACTGCTGATGGCCATGTTATGCATCTAAAACATTCTGCAATAGCAAAAAAGGGTAATGTCTAATAGGAACTTTTGATAAAGTGTGATATTAAGATCATACAAATACAAATAATTACATCTTCTGAACCAAAGAATGGTACAAAGTAATCTGGAGTGCATGGAGAGGAAATATAGTGATAACGTTAGTTATACATGCTGTAAGCTTTGGCTAGCTGATCCATTAGAGTGATTCTTATTGGCCTAGATTTATTGTGGTGACTGGTTAATTATTAATGAAGTATAAAGTATGAAAACAGTTGATCATTTTTGATAAGGTAGGAGGGATGTAAAATTATGTAGGTCTGGTATGCCATTTTGAATGTCATTGATGCCATCATGAGCAGATATCATGAAACTACAGTATCAGACCTTTGGAGGTCAAAAGTTTTTACTAGATAACTACTAGTGGTTCTGTCATCTGCAACAGATTTCATCCAATAATTTACAGTATCAATTCTATGGACTTTTGTGTAGAATCTGGTACAAAATTGTAATAAGTCACTCATGGTTCATTATGCACAATCATATGGAAAAATTTTATTATTTGATTTTAAATTTGTCCATGAGATTGATACAAACCAGTCACCGGTACATGCTACAGAGAGTCTACATAGTCACTGCCACTGTATAATTCTTCAAAGATATCATGCTATTAGTTTTATTGAAGGGTCTGTGTCACTCCTCCAGATGAGGTGTTACTTCTACTGTGTAGCAGATAGAAAGCCTGCATTGTCTGTGTACTATGTATACAGAAAAAGAAATTAACACTTTTAAATTCCTTTTTTTTTTTCAAAATAACTAAAAAAAAACGTGACTGTGTGAGAATATATATCACACTACAATCTGTCTTAGCTGTAACTAAGGTCTTAATTGTTTTAGCTAACAAGTACTCCCTTTAATTTTTATAAGATCGTTACCATTTTTTACTAACTACAATACCTGTACTATACTATGGTACTTATTGTATTTCTGAATTGCTATGTCTAAACCAACTTGTGAATTTATTATCTCAGTCAAAAATTAATATTTTTCACTTCTGATTTTTGCAGACCACTAGACAATCCAGAAAACTGTTTGTCAGAAGAGTTTGGAAAGTGATTCCATAAGTATTGGCCAAATTTTAAACATTACAATTAAAGGACCACCTCAAAACAACATAAAATAGTAGAAATGAAGTACTTTTCAATAAAATTGTAACTCAGACTTGATGATAGAGATTACCTGAAAATTCCTCATTTTTAATTTCTCTATCTAGTATATTTGAATGTTGTAGGTATCTTACAGTATAATACTCTAAATATTTACTTATTGATAGATGACAACCTAGATTAAAAAATATTCTATAAAAAAAATGAGTTATAATTTAATTTCAAAAATTAAACCAAATTTTAGTGCATTTGATATTATTTTTGTCACACTTCTGTTTGTATTTCGAGGTTGTTGCTCTGTTTGTGGGGTTTCTTGACCTTCTAAATTGATTGGCATAATTGATTTCATCATTGGTTGACTTTCAAAAATTGATAATATCATGGCAATCCAAGACTACAGTACTACAATAAAAAAATTCACTGCCACTTCCTAGAATAAAATGATCAAGTTCTATTGCCCACAGACCAATCTATTTCCCAGTAGAAGCATTGCAGAAAGCTGTTATATTTACATGTTGTGGTACAGGACTCTTTTTTCTGTACTAAAAAATGATAAATATTCTCTCTAGTCCTAATTCTTCATCATTAACAAAGCACAATTTTTCCTGACCCTTCAAAACTCAAAACCACTCTTCTACATGGAAATGACAGATTTCAAACAACATCACCTCTTCTGATTCAATTCACCACAAACAAAATATTTCTCTGCTTTAATAAATCATCACCCTCCCACCTAAAATACTCTCAAAAGACTATTTGGTCATCACCAGTGTCAGTATTGTGAATTGATTGATCGCTTCATCCAAAATAAAACTAAGACTTAAGGAGATTCTACAGGTGATCCAAACAGTCTTTTCCCTCTTCCTGCAGCCTTTGCTGCCTCTATCTCTTTGACCCTTCTATTTGTAGGTTTTTTCAGCATAAAATTAAATTTGAAGGTTAGTCAATCATTTTTATTTCCACTCCACCAAATTTCATCCTTCAGTGGTTTTAAATCATGTCATTGGTGGGGATATAGTGCAGTAACTGTTGCTAACAAGGGGATGGTCATCAATGGAGATGGTAGAAAATTAGAGATGGTATCATGTCAATCATTGACCCCTCAACAGATATGACCTGATGACATGGCCATCAATGGTGATGATGTTGTGGCCCTCAACAGTGAAGATGACATGATCATCATTGTGGAGATGACAGTATGGGAGTAAGCAATGATGTATATGAAGATTTTAGCAACAGCCAATGATGGATATGATTATGATAGCCATTGATTAAGATAATGACAATAGCCATTGGTGGAAGTGATTGTGTATCCATTAAAGAAGATGAGGGCAATGATGAGGACAATGGGGGCATTGGCATCACAAGAATAAGAAAACCAATTTCAAAATTGATCTTGGTATTTTTGATAACAGTTATTATCTTTTATCTTCCTTTCAAATGATAGATAATTCAACAAATCATTTATCATTAAAATTGTAATATTTATCAAACTTGAAGTTTAATTTAGCCAACACAACCCTTGGAAAACAGAATACTTGCTAATCATAATGGCTGCACATATGGGATTGCAGTTTCTGATAGTATGAGGTTATTAACAGAAAACCAACCAATCATCCATCAAAAACCAATCTCTACTTCTTTACAAAATATTGATGCTGATTCAGCTAATTAAGATAAATAATTACATTGATTTGTAGAGAGTTTTTAGTGAGGACCAATGAATGTAATAAATTAGTAAATTTTCAGACCTTATCATTGTGAATGTATATTAGTACTATAATGTAGTGTTTCGTGCTAGGTAACTTTACTAGTTCTTGTGCTGGTTAAAACATTTAGATTTTTAGCTAGTTAAATGTTTATGCTTTTCTTTTGCTAAGACTCAAATTATCTATAATTATTTTTACTAGATTTCTTGTGGATACCTTTGTCACTAGTGGCATGATATGCATGAAAAATGATTGCATATGACATAGTTTTTATTTTAGGTGCAGCATAGCATGGTTATGTATGATCTGTCCTTAAACAGATGACATTTTAATCTTTTATTCTTTCTTTTTGTAGATAATTGTCTCCTATTTTCTCTACTGCCTGTTTGCTGCAGATTGAAAATGGTATCCCTCAATTTTTAATATTTTGTGATCAAATTTCACAATTAAATGAATAGAATTCAACAAATTCAAACAGAATTTTCTAGAATGATGGCACTAATATTCATTGAGTTGTTATTTCTCTTTCTTGTGTAAATTTATTGATTTAAAAAAGAAGTAATATTAATCAATAGAGATTTTTCATAAAATAATAATATTGGCAGGTCTAAACAGACCATCTCAATTTCAAATATGTAAGAATCAAGATATCATCTTGAATATTTCTTCATCACTTTAGCAAAGTAAACAAAAAAATTATCAAAGTCATGTTGGTTTGTGTTTGTACATAAAAAATTTCTTAAGAGAGGAGCTTTTATTCTATTTAAAGTCATTCCCACATCAATCTCATACACTAGGACTGTATAGCATAATAATTTTCTATATTGTGCTAAAATTTGAATTATTGTCTAACTCTGTTCCATATTCAAGAAACTGCTTCATCCAATCCCAGAGGTTACAACATCTAGCAAACAAGAGTATCTCTGACCAGCCTACATATTATGGTACTCACAACATGTACAAATTCTAGTTGTGTATTAAAGGACTTGGGGTCTATATATAATGTATATCACTGTACATGAATGCTGGTATGTTTCTACTTTCTGTATAATATGTGCCTTATTTCAAAAGCTATACATCTATCTAGCTGGAAAATGAGTAGACCAATATTGGTTCCAATGTAGAAAAAATTAGTTACATAGTCATGTTTATCTATCAAATCCAAAAAGGTTGATGCAATCCAATATCCATCTATAATTTGACAGCATTTTTTATTCTTGCTTCTTGTGAAAAAATGTAGAATCATACCAATTTGCTGTAGGCAAGATTTTTTGACATTTAAAAGACAAGATTTAGTATATGTGGCACTATATTTATCTATTGATAATTAGATATCTAGTTTGGTTGTGTAGAGAAGCAGTACAATTGGTATACTTTTATCTTTGTTACTTTGTTACTAATATATTTACTATATATCTATTAAGAATTTTTGCGTTATATCTTAGTGTAGAAGCATACCATATTTGCATGGCTTCTATTTTATGGACCTAACTTTCAAATGTATTTATGAATCCAAACAGGTTAGCAACAAAGCTGATTTTGGATCAACCATGGGGGGGACAAATTCAAACTAGCACCTGACAGCACTAACAGTGTTGCAAAAAGAAGTAGAAATCATTTTTGCAGTTGCAATTTATTGGATTCTGCTGCAGAAGCATCATGAGACAGCTGCTTTATTGTTTCTTTACAGCTAGGTTTAAAAAGTAATCTTTAACATCTTTGACTAGAGCTAACAGGTAACTAATTTATTGAGCTGAACTAGCTGTAAGTGACTACAACTATTCAATTGAAGCCAGTGGCAATGACATTGTTGACAAGCCATCAATGGCACCATAATTGCTGAATTTATTTCACAGGATTGTGGAAAATTGCCCTTGATTGTGCTTGCTGCATTTACAATTAGTACATGTAGACATTGTAGCAACTAGACCAAATTGGCCCAATTGCTGCTAATACAAGCTAGTCAAAAGAGGCCAATGTGGCACTTTTGTTACCAAACAAAGTTTTGTAAAAGATAAAATATAGTATGATGGTGTTGATGGGTTGGAATCACATGGTTGAGGTTGTATTGGGGGTGTGAGAGTGAAGTGCACTCAGTTATTACCTTGTAACAACAAAAGTATTTAAGTGCTCCTATATTATACACAGCTCCAGCCTCACACCCTAAGATACACCACAAGGATGATACTACTGTCACAATAATATTATCATTTATATGCAGATACAAAAAATAGAATCATGTCTCAACACTCTATTGGACTTATATAGAGTGGTTATTATAAGCCAAACTCAACTGTGCATCATATTGAATTTTCCACAGAGAATACCAAGTTCTATGGAGCTATAATAATTAATTTGCCATTTATTTTAGATATTAACCACAAAAATCTTGTAGATATGATTTTTTTTCTATTTTAAATTTGGCAATTACCAAAAATTATTAAGAAATTTTTGTGACCATTTGCCAAAATGAGGGGAACCCAATATTGAGCTATATCAATATAGCTGGCTAAGACTCCATTGAGGGGCTAAAAGACTAGCTTAATAGCTACCTAGATGTCATGGTATTTGGTGAACGATGATCATCAAACAGGAAATAGCTGGTGTTTCTCCTATGATTTTTAGTTTTTGGTGGTAGTAAATTTCATACAATTTAATTACAATTATATTAATTGAATAGACATTCTTTTTATTGTAAAGGAATAATTTGCAGTATAGTTTATGTACATTATGTAACAATATTGAAAAATTCAGTGATGGCCAGATTACAAAGATCCTGAAAAGATTTGTGACCATTCTCAGCCATTAATCTGTTTCAAAGTCACACATTTGGCAAGTTATTATGTTACTTACTGAACTGTAACTGTAGACTAGAGTTGGTATAATTTTTAGTAAATCAGTAGTCATAGCTTTTTGGTATACTCCTAAAATGACATCCAGTTATACAGCTAGTTATTCATCACACATTAATGGTTGTTTAAGGGTAATAGATATTGATAGTTCTGATTGATAATCCATTTGGAAAATCATTTATTTGACCCTTTTCTAGGTACAAAGTTTTTCCTGCCTGTATTTTGGAAAAAAGTGCTTCATTTTGTGTGGCAATGTACTGATTTTTTGCAAATTTGGAAACCATGCATGAAATAGTTAGCAGAGCAAAAATAAATGCAAATTTCCTCCAGGGCTTGATTACAAGATCACATTAGGGATAATTGGCTATGGCATTTCAGGTTTATTAAAATTCCAAATACTATGCATGGATTTTGGAACTGTAAGATTTTTTTTTCATTTTTTTTAAAGCTGTGGACAGAAATATGTGCAATCAAAACATAATATATAAAACTAAAATTACACCCAGAAATTTCCAACATGATGAGATCTGCTCCAGGAAAGGCCAATCCTGTGGCCACTGCTGAAGTTATTGGCTAACGGTTAAAAGTTGTCATCACAATTCATTAATTTATTCATTAGCTGATGTTGCCAACAACCTCAAAGCATTTGTCAGAATGATAAAGGCTGACATAAAATTTCATTAGTTTTGGTAAATTAAATTATTATTCAATCAAATCAAGTTTAGATGTTCTTTTAATAATGTAACCATATACTTCATTATTAGTTAAACATTAGGGTTGATCAAAAAATAAGGCAAATACTTCCAAAATTGCTATTTCTGCTGATGAACCATTGTTGATGCCATTGCAAAAAACATGGGTAAAATATGAGGGGAATTATTGAATCATCATGAGTTTTGTAGACAGTCATCATTGACACCATTAACAATGTTATGGACCCTATCCAAGGCAATACCACAACACAACAGTATTGATAAGTGGTGCTGAGTGCCAGAAGGCATTTGGTTGGGGTCGGATGGGGGGTGTAGCACAAATGCCAGCTAAATTACTAGTTCTACTAATTCCTTCATTAATTTGGATGTTCAGCAGAAAAAAGGATGTTTGGATGGTGAATTTTTTACTTTTTAGAACAATTCCTACATGTTTTTTGCTCATTGTCAACTTGTTACATGGATCAAACAACTTCAAGAGTAAAACATCATCTCTTACTCATGATGGTGAGGAGGAAGTGGTTGGACATTTAAACAACAAGCAAATCTCCCTAATGCGTTTTTCATTTCAGCGATCATGTCATTCCATCTTATCATTAAGTAATAGTATGGTACATTCCAATTTATTACTCACCACCATTTTTTACCCAGTCACTGGCTTTTATTGCACCATTGAAAAGATCAGAAAATTACGATTTTTTTTATACCAAATACCCCATATTATGTCACAAGTACAATACTCAAAAAATTCCTACTGGCTTGATTAATTGGTTGTACCCAGTCTCAATTATTTATGATAGGAGTATTATTTTTTAATACTACATATACATACAATACTACCTAATCTTATTACCATGTTGTAAAGAGAAAATAATAATTTTTGTTGTTGTACAATACTCATAATATTATTACTCTCTAGAGTAGTAGTAGTTATTTACTCGTATTTTTTATTAGAGTTACCTACTTACGATACCTCTAGGTAGGTACGTGCCTTCGTAATCTTCTATTTCACTCCCAATTCAAATCGTTTTGAATTTCACCCTATTTTTTAAATTGCCTGAAATCCGAATGTAAGATTAGTCTCATTCGTAGCGGTATATGACTATAAATGGCAGAATGGATCATGTTGTTCCTTGATGTTGTTATTAGGCAGCAGCAAGGAAATAATAGTGATTCCGGGCTTGTACTAGTACAATACTTACTTACTCACATTGCTGCATCATTTCCGATTTCTCGATATCTTGGCATCAGATTTAGGCCAAATCCTGGCCAAATCAGTTTTAAATTTTGGCGGTAAAAGATAATTTTAAGTACTGTAGTCTTGGATTGGTGTGACATTCTGGATTTTTTCTACCCTTCTAGGGGTAAAACCAACCTTCCCAATCGATTGGTATGGGTTAAAAACCACCAAATTGATCATTTTATAGACCATTTCTGTCCCATAATAGCCTGTTAATTACCCCTGTTTTATTGCATTTTTGACCTAATTTTTAACAAAATTGTTCCATTTTTATCTGTTTGAGGGAGCAATTTTGGGTTGGTAATTCCTCAACTCTAGCAAGGAGCTGTAGCAATTGAATTCAAATTTTAAATATTTTGAAAATCAATTTGTGTGGCAATACTCACCATGTTGACAAGTCTTTAAAATGGTTGCATTAAATAGTATCGTACATTGAGTATGGTATTGTACTCCAAATTTTATCCAAGATTATCATTCTGTTGTATTTTTTTAATAACACCTACAGACATTCTGCGTACACTTATCATATCGAGTCTACGATACATTTAGTATGGTAATATACCATAAATTTTGGCGAAAGATTTTTTTTCACATATTGCCATTAATCACGCATAAGCTTTATGTGGTATTTCATACCAGCTTTGAACGTATGATTTCGTATGTAGAAATTGGTATAATAAGTTTGAAATTAATTTGAGACACAAAGTGGTTCTCAAAGTTGACTAATCCAATTGCTTTGAATATGTAGGAGCTAGTATGATTTACTTACAAAAAATCATACCAAGCTTAAATTTTTAAAAATGAAAAACAGGCAATATATAATACGCATATTTTGCTAAGAGCAAAATGCCATGACCCCATCTGTTCCCACCACTTCCCGCCAACTCCAACCAGTAATTCCCCCAGACTCCAGCCCTGCGAGTTCCCAAGAATAAAAAAAGGCAAGCTCAACCTGCCTGATGAGCTTCACTCACCAAGCTCCTCAAATCTGGGTGCATTTCATCAGGATTAAACTCAAGTTTTTTCTTTGTCCGCTTGCCACCATGGCCGCTGCTCTTCCCTTTGTTCTTCTGACGGCGATGCCCCCGCTGATCCGCCAATCCGGGGACATGGGCTCCCTCTGTCGCCAGAATCGCCTCCATCGCCCTCTTAACCCTCCACACATCCTCGACAATTCTCTTTGAGGTGGGGGCGATCCCAGTCTCCAGATCGAAAATCCGAAGGTAAGAACGAGAGCCCTCCTTAGGAGTTGTGATCTGGAATGCTCGCAGATCTGACTCTTTGCCCATCCTGGCCAACATAGCTTTAGAAATTGTATTGTGGCTTGCAACGGCATCGTGGACATCTTTGTTAAGTGTGTTGTCCAGGGGCATCATTTCCGGGGAATTGCCAGGAGGGGCATCTTTGAAATTTGCGAACTGTTTGTTAAGTTCGTGCTCTGGATGGATCCACCGACGGTAGTAGCCTTGCTCCTTCATCCACTGCACTGTGTCCTTTGCAGTCAAAAGACTCAGGGCATCGTGGTAGAAATACCAATCGTCTTCATGGGATGTGCCTTTGAATAACTCGCTCGAGGTGCGAACGATATGTTCGACCAATTTCGTGATACAAACATAAGGTGACAATGTTTGACTTTTTTCAATTTCCACTTGCCACCTCTCGCCATACTTACTTTTGTAGGGATTATCCGCATTGCAGTGGTTAATCGGACTGGGAATGCTACCTTCGAGGGCGGCATTACACTCAACAATCCACCCGTCGACATTGGCGGCGGTGACTCCACGCAGTTGCAGGATCTGTTGTCGTCCTTCTTCTGTCTGAAGGAGCACCTTCAGGTCACCAACGGTTAGGATTCCGAATTTTTCAAGAGCAGCAGCACGATTTCGTCCAATGTTGGAGATGACGGTGGTGGACTCGCTAAGGTATGGCTTGTTTTCGCGTGTCTGCTCGACCCAAAATTTATTTGTCCCTTTCAGTCCTCTCACACGCTTGATTTCCTTTTCTATTTGGTCATTGTAATCACCAATTGTGAGGATGGTTTTGCCGCTGTAATCAAGTGGAGGTAAGCGCTTCCCAACATCTTGTTCATTTTCTTTTATCATTGCCACACCGAGGGCAAGTCTGACCTCTTTGTTGTATTTGAATGTACAAAACGTTGCGACTTCATTTGAAATCTCACCATTCTCATCGTACTCTCCGGCTGCATTCCTTGCAAACCGGTAGTGCTTGGCATCCTTGTTGCGCCCATGTCCAACATAACATCTTCGGTGAACTTCGTCCCACCAGGCGACACCGTACCAGCTCAAGGGATCGAGCTCATCTTTTGTTAGTCCTTTTGGTAAGTGTCCATTGGCATCCCTGAAAGACTCCAGATTTACTGGCATGCCGAACTTGAGAGCCAACTGTGCAATGAAGCGATGTCTTGCTTTTGCCCAGTTACTGTTCTTGTCGAGGTTGCCTTGGCTTCGTGCCTGCTTTGTTGTTTCCACCTTTTTCATTCGTGAGAGTGCTCCATCAACTGCACTCTCAGTGAAGAACTCGCAATTGATGTCCCAATCGTTCTCCTCAAACTTGTATGAATTGAGGATCCTTGTAATATCTCGTACTGACACACCGCGTTCTCTCATGTCTGCGATTTCTTTTTCTTCCCTGCTCCCACGCTCGATGATCGCAGGTTTTCCTCCTTTCGTCTGTTTTCTGGGATCGTAGTACCTATTGTGGATGACGGCATCGTAAGTTGCGTGTATTGTCTTCCGGATTTTCCTTCGTTGATAATTCTTCATGTCTAACGCAATCATAACTTTTGTTACTGTGCCATCTCGTCCCGACCAATTCGCAGGTCCTGGTGTCTGGAGGACATCAGTGAAGAAATATGAGATGGCCGCTCTGTCGCGCTCTTTGATCACTGACCTTTGTTCTCCTTCAGCGAGACGTCGCTGGTAATTGGTCAGCTCCAGTTCTCCTGGCTCCTTCTCATGAATCAAAATCCAGTCATTCTCCTCAATATCAAAAAGGTCTTCGATTTTGTTGTCGTCAAGGCTCTCGAACGAGGAATCGTCAGATGAGTCGCTGGGGCAAGTAGAATCTTCGGAACTGCGACCCAACATGCTAGGGATAGAGTCATCATCACTGAAAGGGTCTTCGTCTCCCTCATTGGGCTGAGGTAAGTGTGGTGCGAGTAGCTGATCACAATCTTCTTTCTCAGTTTTAGCTTCATCTTGTATCTCATACACCATGTTCTCGCCCGCATTTTCCGGACTGCTTTCTTGGGCTGCTGTGCTTGCGTCAGCTACTGCCTTTGCTGCTGCTTTCAGACGGGCTCTCGCGTCTGTCTGGTTCTCGTAACGACGGACGCCTTTCCTCCTTTCAAGAGGCTTGGATCTCCTCTTTGATGCTTTCTTTCGTGGTGGCTTTGTGGATGTGCTTTTCGTCCTAGGTTTCGTGGGTGTGACCTCAGCCTTGTTAGGAGAGATAAGTGATGGACTGGTACGTGCTCGAGTAATACGAAATGCAGCGGATTGGCGTGAAGCTTCGCGAGCAACAATCTTTCGCTCGACACCTTGCAAAGTATCGAGAGCAGTGGCGTGTTGTCCTTTTGCGATGGCGATCATGCATTTTGATAGTGATATCTTTTCATCTGTAAAGTCTCCGCAGCAATCTATGACAAAAATCTTTGCTAGCTTTTCACTTAATGAAGAAAGTAACTCGAAAAAGCTGCTCTGTGTACTCATGATGACTTTAATTTATGACATCGATTAGAATTAACTAAAAATCTTAAAGTCTACTAAGTACTACTTGCAACTAGTTAATTCGCTAGAGTGGTATCATGAGGAGCAAGTACTACTTTTAAGTGTGAAATTGTGGGAAGGCAATTACTGTCATGTATCTCGATCACATTTTTGATTCCTTCTCTTCTCTCAATTTCAATGAAACTGTTTAGTCATTGTAACTAATGCTTACTAGCGATTGATAGTAATGGCTTTTTTGTGCCCAATGTTCTTTCTTGCTTCTGCTGTCTCAATGACAAATTTGTTGTGTGATGATGTGTGATAGCTGACACCATGGGTATCAGTAAATACTTGCGTGCATTACATTTTCATGGCTGGGGCTTGCTGCGTGCATGCTTTGTGTTTGGTGTTAGGCGTGTTGGTTCTGTGTGTGTCATGGTTTCGTGATGGTGCAGGATGGTGCGTTGAGGTGCGTTGGTTTTGTGTGTGATTATTTTGCTTACAAAAAACTCGCAGGATTGGATGGATCTTTTTTAAATTAATACTATCTTCATTTTGTATGTTATATAAAAATTAAAAAATCTTACACGTGGCATCAAAAAAAATGCAAAAAAATCTAGAACCATATCTCATCTTGTATAAAAATTAAAAAATGTTGCTGTTTTCACCATAAGTCTTCATTATGTTCTAATTATCTCAGCCAAATTAATGAAATGAAATATCTGCTTCATATCAACCAATAGTTTACTCAACTGTCTAATGGTTGAAAAAAAAACGAATGAAAAATATTGATTTTTGGCTGAGAAATTTACAACACAAGTTAGTTTAATGTCATACCAAATCAAGACTACAGTAACAATGTGAATATAACTTTTCATACAAAAATGAAGGTTATTTATGATAAATATTTAGCCGGAAAAATCAAGATACTTCGGCTACATGACATACTCATTAGGAGCACACCGTAAGTAAAGCTTGCAAAAACCAAATGCAATACAAATCCTAATGCTTCTACGAAAATCCCCTCGTATTTAGTTTTTTTTTGATTGAAGTATGTGCTTAATTCAAGAAAAAGTTACTATGGCACTTTGGTACCAGCTGTCTTGTATGCGATACAACATGAAGATACCTACTAGTACATACGTACGACATACCTGAGGCTCTTTCTCGCTCTCTATCTCTTGTAACTTTAAGAGGAGGTAAGTAGGTGTAGATAGTAAATAGCACGTTCGTTCGTGTATGGTGGTATGTAATATCTACTCGTAATAAATCTGTTAGTTACGTACGCTTACTCAGTATATAGAATTGCCTTTCCTGTCTGATCGGGAAGGTCATACGGAACAGATTTTATACAGCATTCATAATCTTATATGAATCAATCCATGTTGTAAGAAAACCTATCGGCATTAGCTCAAAAATAATAACCCTTGATGTTACAAAACCAGAAAAGAAAATAAAAGGTAAGTCCTGTAATAGGTTAAGTATAGTAGGAATATTTAGTATTGATTAGTACATGAAAGAAAATTTTTAATATCAAGGCTGTTACAAAACCAGCGTGAAAAAGGTTCTACTGCCCTTGACGTTACAAAACCAGTACGTAAGGAATTTGTGATACTATTCCTACATGAAGTTTGTCGTAAGCTATAGAAGTAATAGGTAACAATTTCTCTACCATAGTGGCTCGTAAAATATTATTGCCCTTAGCGTTATAAAACCAGGTTTCCCACGTTCCCCGGATTGTTATAAGCCCAGGTTCCACAAAATTACTTTCGTATGTGCCAGTCTGTCTGCTTCATTTTTGACGGTGTGACGGAGATGACGCTCCCCCTTTCGTTACAAACCCAGTCTTAAATTCAGGAGGCATTTACAGCAGCAACAAAGTAAGATGGATTGAAAGTGATAAAAGTCAATGGGGTAACACAACCAAGGTATGAGCATTTTGGAATGGCAACTCCCAAATTTGCTACTAACCTGAGAACTTGGGGCTAGACTGGAATGATGAAGACTGGTAAGTTTGGAAAAGTTAGAGATCAAGCAGTGGTGTGCATATTATTTGTTAGATATGCTGAAGATCGCAGCTATGATTGCTACAGATTTTTGTTTGCTTACCGATTGTGTCCATGAAACCAGGGATGTCATATGGCTTCACCTAGTATACTACACTTAACCCAACACTGGAAAGACCATGAAGAAACCAGTGGTGACATTGATGGTGGATTGTGATGACTCCAATACTTCTGCACTTGAAGCTAAGGGGGGTGTTGAATCAGAGAATGAAGGAACTCCAGGCTTGAATGCAACAGGAGGCAACATTGCCAGTGATGATGGTTCAAATACTGCTGAGGATGTTAATATCACTGGAAATGATAGCAGCAACAATGAAATCCAGCAAGAAACAGCTAATGAAAATGACAGTGCCAGTGAGAGCAAAATCCAACAGGGAACAGCTGATATGAGAGTGATGATGAATCAGGACAATGGCAAGTCCAGCAAGGGCCAGCATGGTTGAAAGTAACAGTTGGTGGCATTGGCACGTACTCATGCTCTGGACTGAATGCATGAATCAAGCATATGATTTAGATGGAGAAGAAGTGGCAGCATTGGGAGCTGGGCTTGGTGGTGAATTTGACCACACAAGTAAGTTGCAGGCAATGAAGTATAAAGAGGCAGTTAATGGACCAGATGGCAAAGCTTGGAAGAAGAAGACGCAACAAACTAACTTTTAATACCAACAACATGATGGACTCATCGTCAATCATTATTCTGAGCATTGATTGTGATTGCTGCCGAGTTGACTATGAATGAGGTGCACTAGGTCTGGACACTTGGTTATTCTGCAGCATGTTCCTGGAAATCGACAGAACCAGTCGTACTCATATTGGGTATTGTCACATTTCTAATCTTTCAAACATGGAGCAGAGAATGATTTTTTCTATTTCTATTGCAGGATGGACGATGCATGTGATCCAATAGTAATCCAACCACATTTTCTTAAACACAAATCACATTTTTTGGTTTATCATGAAACATAGATTGGTAACACAGTAGCGTTGTGAAGAGTGAGGTTAAAACTTCCATGTATAATCTAGCAAAGGCAACGAGAATAGGTCAATAGTTTGATAATCTATACTGTTAGCAATATTCTATGGAAATAGCACCAACCAGCATCCAATCTCTTCCTCTCCAAAATGACACATGTGTCTCTACTTCCGTTCATTTTCCTTCAGAGATC